>LBNU01005233.1:2341-19430 GCA_014162995.1 Artemisia annua | reverse complement strand
GGTCGCGACCGAAATCTCACAAAAGGGACGATCGGTCGTCGATAGCTCGACCGAATCGGTCAACTATCTTATTGTGTCCGGCCTTATAACTTAAAACACAAATACTCAATACTTCAAGCAATATATAAACGCCCTGTATCCCTTAGTTATAACTTAAAACACAATAATCACGACTAATGCTTCTTAATAATAACAATCACTTGAACTTGAAAAAGTGTATGTTAAATAAATCAGATCGACTATAACAATCTGGAAAAGGAGAGCTATTATACATAGAAAATGTTAAAGGAAAATTATAAGTTTTATTACTGTACACTCATTAGTATCCAAAACATCTACTACTACTTAACTAGGAGTAACTGAAAGTAAAAAATGGAAAACAAAGAAGACAAAGTAGTACTAAAATTAAGTAATATAACTTAAAATTCTACAAAAATATATAACTCTGATACACAGACTTAATTTACTTATTCTGAGTCGGGTTCGGGCCACTGCGTGGCTTTCTCCTTGCACTATTTTTGAAACGAGTGGAACTGGTAGCGCCGTTGACAGGCTTTTGCAATGAATATTGATCTTCAGCACTATTTTTGAAACGAGTGGAACTGGTAGCGCCGTTGACAGGCTTTTGCAATGAATATTGATCTTCAGCGAACGATTTCAAAAGCAATTTCCTTGAATATAACTTGGTATCTTCATTTGGTAGCTTACTAATGTCTACGCTCTTAGTACTTCCGTGATTACATTGGAGAAGATAAATATGAAAGAGAAGTAAACAAGCGAAAATCGCCAAAACCTTAGTATGGATCTTCATCATTGTTGATGACACTTTATGGAACGAAAATGGATCTCAATATGGGAAAGTATAATAACAATTGATACGTTCTTTAAATAGGTAGAGTGGGGGTCATGTGCATGTGCATCTTTTTATATATGCGAAATTGTACGTATACATGTTACAGACAAACATAAACAGTCACCTTCTGAGTCAACTTACTTTGTTTGTAGAAAGTGATGGGTAATCTAATTTATTTATAAACTAAAAAAATTACCATGTAGATAAATGAGAGATGGGGAAAATCCCATTGTTTGGTATATGTGGTTTTAGCAGATTTTTTTTTTTTTTTTTCCTTATTCTTCTTCTTTTGTTTTTGGAAATTATGGTTTCGATCTTTTTTGTCGACTAATCCACAAGGTTTGAACTCATCGTCACGCAGACCTAAACCGGATAAAGTCTTCCCCTTTTGAGGAAGGTTTGTGAAAGCGATGGTCAGTTTTTTACCTATTTATATATTTTGTACCCCGGGTGGCTATGAGTTATCTTAGGGCTTAGGCTTGGTTGATAGAGTGTTTTATGTAATTATTGGTTTTTTTAAGGTTATTACTTTTAGGATCGTTGTAACTCTCGAGCCATTTAATATTATTTGTTCAAATTTATCACTCCTTGCTCGCAGATTATTGGCATATCGAAAAAAAGATGTATGTAGGAATTTTGACCCCTCTTACCTTATGCTTGGTGGCTCTATTGGGTTTGTGTTGGGTTACCCCTGTCACGTGTGGTTTTTTTTCCAGTCTTCTCTTTTAGCTCACTTTTCTCATGTGTAGTTGTTTGTTTACTTATTTCGTGTCCACAATCATGTACATATATTATTTCTAATAAGAGAAAGCATAGATCTAAAATAAGTTAGCTACGACTAGTTACATTAAAAGCCATTTATCCAAGCACCAGCTTTTAACTGTCTTTCTAAAGGAAGGAATATGAATGTATGATGGTGCAAAAATCTCAACAAGCATGTACATGACAGGGGCCAAAAAGTAGGATTCATATGTTGGAAGGTGATTATAAAAAATCTACATAAAAAAGGGATTTATTCGGTGCAGATCATATTTCCAAAGGGCTAAACTAAAATTTATTCTAAATCAGCGAATTGTTTAAGGGATTAGAAGGACGTTGGGATTTGCAAATACGATAATCGTGTGCCGTTTATTTGACTAATACAATTTTCTGACATACTATTTTCCAAAGTATAAATGAATAAATTCAAAAATATTACTACTAGTATCTAATACCAATCAAGAAAAGCTTGGAATATCAGTAATCCTAGAAGCTTGAAAAGAGCCGAGCTTAAATGAGCCAGAGTTTGAGCTTAAGTTGTGCCTGCTTTAATAACCGAATTTGAGCTCAAGCTTTATACAAAAGATCTACTATGCTCGCGAGTCGAGAGTTTAAACGAGCCTTAAAATATCTCTGTGTATCCATTGTGTATACGTATAAGTATTTATAAACAATCTCAAAATGAATGAGCTCAAAAAATAACGATTTAAGTTTGATTTGAGCTAGCTTTATTTTATTTAACTCTATTACAGCACTAGGGGAGTCCAGAATATTCTTAAATATCAAGTACCTGGATATTTTGAGAATATTTTGGACCCCCTAGGATTGTACATAAAATTGAGTCGAGCCCGAATGCTACGAGCCGAGCTCGAGCTAAAAATACAAAGCTCATTGTGCGCGAGTGAATATACTAATAATGATTTCTTTTAAAAATTTCTAGTTCAGTTCTAGAACTCTAGTATTTTAGTACTAGTATAATTTTGCTTTTGAACACACCAAGTTCACATACAAGCGTTACTAAATATATTTTTGAGTAAACTAAGATCATCTCCAATGGTAAACCTTTTGAAAAGGTTTATATAATTTCCATGTCATATGCTCATAATTTCTCAATTTATAAACCTATTATCACTATGCTTAAACTTGTTAAAACTTTATAACTTGATGAGGTATTAAATGAGTTGCATGTATTTAGTTGTAATGAAAAGGTCTAAGAACTTAGACCTATTTCATTCCATGTCATCATAAACCGCATCTCACTATAGTGACTAAATTTATATACCTCTTCATATTTTATAAACCTTTTCATGAACCTCTCATAGTGGATGCCCTAAGTTACTTTTTTTTTTGTTTGTTTGTTTGAAATATAGTAAACTAAGTTACTTAAAGGGGTTGGCAACGTATGGGTGAAGGCACGGGAAGGGAAGCATCACGCACGGCACCATCGCCGCCGTGCTTGCATGATGCAGTGAGTGATGGGTTTTGAGTGATGGGAACACACACGGGAAGAAGGAAAATATTCGAAAGTAGCATTTACTTTTTGACCGTTTGAGCCAAACGGCTATTTTTTATTTTATAAATATCAACTCACTTTTTAAGTTAAACACACATACACAACCAAAAAAATATACCGAACCTCAAATCCTTTATAAATATCAACTCACTTTTTAAAAAAAAACTCAATCATATGGAGCATAAAAGAATTGGTTCGACTATATTGTTAGATGAGCCGTTTGAGTGGTCTAACGATAGTAGTCTCGAGGTTTTTATGAACGCGATTGAGGAAGATGATACAGCAAGGTCGAAACGAAAAGTAGTAAACCGCAATCGGGTCAAAGCTTCAGAAATATTGCATCGTGATTATTTTTGTGACGATCCGAAATTCGACGAAGCATTTTTTGAAGATAGGTATCGTATGCCTAAACTTTTATGTTTAAAAATCACACATGCTCTTGAGTCTAGATACGAGTATTTTCAAGAAAGTTATGATGCTAGATTGAAAAAAAGTTTCACAACCATACAAAAATATACGTCTGTCATTAAACAACTCGCAACCGGTAATCCACCGGATGAGTTTGACGAATATTTAGAAATGGCACAAAGAACGTCACGTGAATGCCTTCAATATTTTTGTGACGCTATTGTTCAGTTATACGGTCGAGATTTCCTACGTAGGCCAACAAACCATGATGTTGCACGTTTGTACGAAGCACACGAAGAGAGACATCACATTCCCGGTATGATCGGTAGCCTAGATTGCACACATTTCGTTTCGAGGAATTGTCCAAACGAATTGAGGGGTCAATATAAAAGGGGTGATCATCAATACCCCACGATTATGATGGAGGCAGTGGCGTCTCAAGATTTATGGATATGGCACTCGTTCTTTGGACCGCCGGGTTCAAACAATGATGTGAATGTTGTGATGCAATCTCCGCTATTCCTCACCGAGCGTAATGGTACGGCACCTAAGTGCCCATTTGTTGTGAATGGCCGTACGTACAAGCGTGGCTACTATTTAACCGATGGCATATATCCTACATAGTCTACTTTTGTTAAAGCATTCAAATATCCAACCGACCCGAAAGAGAAAAAGTTCAAGAAAGTACAAGAGTCAGCTCAAAAGGATGTTGAGCGGGCATTTGGTGTTCTCAAGAGTAAATGGGGTATACTGAATCGACCCTTACGGCCACACACACTAGACAGAATTAGAAACCTAGTGTATGCGTGTGTGATATGGCATAACATGATTGTTAATACAAATATCGCCTAAAAACGTTATTTATATTTTAACGATCTTTGCTAAGTTTTGTTAATGACAAAGTACAAACTTTAGTTTGTAATAAAACATCACTTTAGTTTTTAAGTCTTATATAACTAGACTTTGCATTTCTATTTAAACATAAACTTGGTTTTATATATTTAAATGGATACTTTAAGACATGCATTCATGTATAGGTTATGTGTTTAACTTGCCATGAATCAATGCATGTAGGCTAGCAATAAGTTGATGTGACTTGACTTGTGTCTTTAATGTGTATTGTCACATCAAGCATTCATGTGTCTAACTTGTCATAACACTTGCTTGCACACTTAGGAAAGAATTCAAGTTTGCATTAACTTGACAATGACATTACATGCCTTGTACTTAAATGTCATCTTGCTTGCACACTTAGGAAAGAATTCATGTTAGCATTAACTTGATTAAGACATTACATAGGCTTGCACATAAATGTCATACTAACATGTTTCTAGTTTGTGTTGTCACATCATGATCATAACTAGCTTTGGTCTTTATGCAATTAAGGTGAAGATTGTGTGTTTGACTTACCATAAGCTTTAAGTTATGTTTAGCTAGCATGTAGGATTGATGTGACATTGTGTGCAATGTGTCTTGCATGCTTTGAATGTGTTGTGTCACATCATGTGTAATAAGTTCATGCATCATCATTAGTTAGATTATGTGTTTGACTAACTTTGGCATTTATACTTGCATGGAAGAACTCTTCCTTGAGTCAATGCATACCTATGTGATGTGACTTGACATTTGTTTTGTAGGATTTTACTTTGTGTGCAAGGTTGGTATTCAGCAGACCTGGCGGAACCCTGGAGTTCAACGGGCGGAACCCTTGTGAAGGTTCCGCCGGTTCCGCCAGAGCTGACATTTTATGCAGTATAAATAGAAGTCAACTTGCAAGAAAATCCTTATCACTTTGAGCCAAATAATCCACATATCCTCTCAACTAACCCAGGAACATTTTGACTTGTGTGATTATCTTATGTAGCAAGAAGTCCACAAGATCAATGAAGAAGTTACAAGTTTCAACAAGAAGTTGCAAGACTTGTTAACTTAGTCTAGTATAAGCTTTGGTAGTTTATACTTCATATGTATTGTGTCAAGTGATCGGTTAGTATTTTAGGCCTCAAAATACGTAGTGTAATGGGAGTTGTTGTACCCTTGTAAAAGAACTAACGGGAGTGGTTGTACCCTTGGTAAAGAACTCGACATCTAGCCTTGTGTCGGTAAAAGGAATTAGGCGACGTTAGGTTGGTTCTACCTTGAACTAGAACCCGGTATTTAGCTTAGTACCGGATAAAGTGTAAGCGACGTGTGAAAGGTTTCTCCACCGAGAAGGAGTTTGTTGATAGTGCTTGAAACTCTCGAGTTGGACACTCGGGGCGTGGACGTAGGGCAAGGACAAGTGAGGTCCTTGTAGCCGAACCACGATAAACAATCGTGTTGTGGTTTGATCGTTCTATCTCTTTACTTACATGCTTTACATATATATTGTGTTGTGATTATATATTATCTTTGAGTTCTTCAAAGTACTTCCATTCATATAATAAAGCAAAACGTCACAATATATCTTTAACTAAAACGGGTAATTTGTAAAAGATAATTAAATTAAAAAGCGGTAAACTATTCAACCCCCCTTCTAGTTTTCCACAATTGGCATCAAGAGCTACGTTACTCAAGTTCCCTAAAATATATTGTATTTTAAAACTTGGATCGATCCATGGATTTTGAAAATCTCAAAGAAGGGAAATTTATTCAAAAACTACCGCTATTTGAAAAAGAAAGTTTTCTTGAATGGAAAAGTAATTTTGAAAGCTATGTAAAATCAATTGATCAAGATCTTTGGCATGTCATTTCTATTGGTGATTTCAAACCAATGAAATCAAGTTTTGATAATCAAAAAGGGTATCCTAATCTTTATAAAAACATTAAAGCTAAGAAAATGATTTATAAAGCCTTGCCAAAGAATGAGCTTGAAAAAGTCTTTTTATGTCAAACGGCTAATGATATTTGGAAAAATATTCTAAACCGTCACCAAGAAAAATGTCAAGTCAAAGATGAGCAATTTGATCTTACATGTGAATTGGGAGTCTTAGAAAGACTAATAGATAGGCACTTACTTGAAAATTATACATGTACTACGAGTTTGAATGTTTTGAATGAAGGTACAAGTGAAGACGAGTACATGTGTATTGATGAACTTGCTTGTGAATTACGGAATGAAACGGAAGTGGACGAAGACAATAATCCGGTGGGTGATTGTCAATCCATTGAAACAACAAGCAAGGTACATGGTGAAAACAAACATTTTTGCTTTGACACATTCATTTTAGAATTCTCCAAAATAGAAAACGAGTCTAAACTTTTGGGTAACTTAAACCTAAAAACCATCTTTAACAATGAGTCTTCAAAAGTTTTTATGAATGACTTTGAAAAAGAAATTTTGTTAGAAGATAAAATGTCTAGACTCGAGAGTGGTGTTGAAATTGATCTAGAATGTAAGCTTTGTCTAGATCACAAAAATGAAATTAAAAAGCAAAATGAAAAAGGAAAGATGTTGGCAAAATTTGATGAAAGTTCAAAGTCTCTTGAAAGAATGTTAAAAAGTCAAAAGTCTTTTGGAGATAAAACCGGATTAGGATTTAACTCAAAAGGACCATCAACAAGTTAGACTTACA
This sequence comes from Artemisia annua, assembly GCA_014162995.1. NCBI lineage: Eukaryota > Viridiplantae > Streptophyta > Magnoliopsida > Asterales > Asteraceae > Artemisia > Artemisia annua. The sequence goes on along the minus strand of LBNU01005233.1, from coordinate 12,343 downwards.
AGATAAATATGATGATAGAAACTTATGATAAAAGGAATTATGAATTTCATGTTTTATACTTGTATATGATCTTCTAACCCCTTTGGATACATGAGTTTAATTGAATCATCAAAGCGTGACATCAAAACAAAGTTGTTACGATTTGCGCTTGACATCTTGGTTACATTGCATTACAACCTAAAAGGTACACATTCCTTTTACATTCCTTTGGTTGTTGTTTACACTATGTGTTGCTAGTTTGTGTGTATCCTTTATGTGTTTACGTGCTAATCGTGTTTACATGGAATATCTTCTATATAGATACTTAGTTATTAGTACTAGAAGGAGATATAAGGTGCTTCGGTTATTTTACCATCAAGAGATAAAACACGAGAAACTCTTGAGTAAGTCATTCGTAACATTTGCTTACAAGATAACTAACTAAGAATTTCCTTAGTGAGAATGCCTTGCACCTTTGTAATCTTGCAAAATAAATGTTTGATAAACAATGTTTTTAAACCTTATATTTTGTGTCTCGAATTATGTTTGATGTCAAAAGTTATTTTGAAAAAAACTCACATAAAACACATAAGAGTAAAAATAATCACATTGGTAAACATTTAGATGTTTAGGTGACAAGTATGTCAAAAGCATCTAAGATCTACACATCAAATATGACACGTAGTCTTTTGATGTTGTACTTCTTGGACCTTTTTAAAATTAATAAAATCTTTAGTGTTTTAAGCAAGAGAACCTAGAGAGTCGAGGAATCGTTGAATACAACATTTAACGAAAGAACACCTCCTTCTAAGGAATCATCTTTGGTAGATGACAACTTAGTCGAAAGTCCAATAATGATAAGGATTTGACATATCATCGTCCAATCTTCTATCAAAATACCGAATTAAGTATATTTGACGTAAGTCACAAAACTTAGTTCAAGAATCATACTTGTGATCAAACCAGTTTATTAAAAATCTTTTTGATAATAAAAGCAAGATTCAAAAGAAAGGGATTATCACTCTAAGACATTCCGAGTTACTTTCTTGTTCTCAATTGTTAAGTCGTCGATGACCTACCAAGAATGAGATTAGTAAATCCGTAGGTAAAACTAAGCATAGAGAAATGTACGGAAAACTACTTGTTGCTATAACAATTAGATCCAACATTATGTTTAGCACTTATCTATGTGCTCGTGTTACAAATGGTACCACACAAGAATTATGGTGTCCCAAAAGAACGGGAACGAAAACCATAAAGCGTTAAGCAAGTAGAATTACTTTGATAACTAAGATAAAGGAAAAAGCACAAGTTGTACTTGTTAGCTTTATTCTTTCTTATCAAATGACTCTCAAAGAGGCTTGAATTCTTCGCAAATGACATTGGACGAAAAAGCACGGTAACAAACTCCTTGAGATCAAGCAAACACGTGTCAAACAACGGAATCTCTTGTGTCATCAAAAGAAGCGTCAACATCAACGTCTATTCAATCCACTATGGTCTCGAAATGACATAGTGTGATTCATCGTCACAATGTTGGAAAAAGTGTTCATTGAGGAACATCTTAACCAATAGCGTTCGTCACATTAACCTCATTCGTTAACACTCCTTCGAACTTATTAGATTAGGATCATCCAAACTCTCTAGACCAAGTTTAGGATTTGCGAAAACTAAAACCTTAGTTTTAAACACTAGAGCATGATTACAAAAACCGTCACAAACCATTTTGGTTTTTCTGCTGAACCGGCGGAACCCTGGGGTATAACGGGCGGAACCCATTCGTTGGTTCCGCCGTATCCGCCAGTGCTGCAGCTTGTTTTATATCCAATTCTTAACCAAACACCCTCATAACTCAAAAACACAACTTACCAACAGCCATTAACCTTCCAAAACACATAACTTCACAAAAGCTAGGGTTCCCACCCAAATCTCTTTCAATTCAATCAAGCTAGTAAGTGTTCTTTACATAATTGCATTTTCGATTCAATTGTTAATTTTCATCCACACTCATTAACTAGAAACTTAGGGCTTTTTGCATAAAACTTGCTAGTTCATGAAAAACCTTAGTTACTAATTAATCTCATACTTCACTTAATTGGGACTACATTATTGGTATTGAAAATCATGTTTTACCAAACACACCTAATGCATACTTCTTTCAAAAATTACATCACATAGCCAAACACACCTAATGCATTGTTAAGACAAATGAAAAACGTCATAGAAACATCACTTGCATATGGGTCTCTTGAATGCTAAAGGAAATACGTAACCAATATGTATTTTCGGGTACATTCAAATGAAGCAAAATCAAACTAGGGGCGTTTGGGTTATCTTTGGTTTTATAACAAAACTTGCATTACAAAACGATTTGAACATCAAAATGAGTCAAGATAACCATGTCTCCTCATTGTTTGCATATAGGGACACATTAGATCATCCACATTGTTAAAGTGTCATTAACATATAACTTTGTGTTTTCTAGGAATCGTTATGGCTCCCGCAAACCAATCCGATCATAAGGAAACCCTCAAATACCTACCCGAACACCATAAGACAAAAGGTCTCACCAAAGACCAAATAGAAACCTTTAAGGCATTAGAAAAACGATACGTCCATGAAGGTAGAACCATTGATCCAACCTTTTTAGAAGGTACATCCATTAGGCAAGACTTTGCCGCCATTGGCTTTGATTGTCTCCTTGACATCAACGAACCAATTTGTCCTAGGTTCATCTTAGAGTTCTATGCAACATTAACCCTTGACCTAGATGACTATGGTGAGATAATTGTGGAATTCTCAACTAACCAAACACCTCACCACATTCGATTAAGTGACTTTGGGACAATGCTTGGAGTCCCAAACAAAGGTATGAGTCTTTACACGGATAAGTGGCCTCTTTCAAGCCTAGATTCAATCGAGCGTGTCTCTCCATATGCTCACCCTCTTGTTGACAAGGAAGTCATTCGAGAGCATCTCTTCATTAGGACATCCAACACTAGGAAGAATCGTTCGGGAATAGATGTGACCAAAGATCCCTTTGGAATGGAACTTAATGAACTTAAACCTCAATTTAGGAAATGGGAGGAAATTCTTAGAGCTAACGTCATAAGCTCCATAGGAAATAGAGACCATGTCAATGCGTGTCTTAGTTACATGCTCTATAGCATCTCCACGGGTCAACCTTTTAACCTAGCCTACTACATTGCTAAAAGAATGGCCGACATACCAATGGTTGGAACAACCGCCCTTCCTTATGGAATGCTCCTTACACGTCTATTTAGAGTCCTCTCACCCATTCCTCCAAATCCTAAGGGTATTAGCCTAAGCTACGACTTAGTTCCACACACGTTCGTTCCTATTAGTGCAAAAAGGGTCTACAAGAATAAAGGAAAACGAACCCGGTCTACCACTCCATCATCATCATCACCCAACGAGAGTGAAGATGACTCTCTTCCAAACTCCATGCTCGGGCATCTTGAATATTTCAAGCAACTTCCTATCATTCCCAATGCATCCGAAGAATTCAAGCAAACAAAGGGCATGATGAAGTGCATGACAAGGTACATTAGAAAGTTGATGAAGAAGATGGATAAGATGTAGTGGGTTAAGTTAAGGAGCGTTTGGCACTAAGTTACTTTGGGTGTTTTGAACATCAAACTATGTGTTTTCATTAGATGTTTATTTGTCTTTGACTATTATAACAATGTATGTTTCATTATTTCACTATGGATGTTTGAAATTGTTGAATGCTAATTGTTATGCTTGTGTTTGGGTTATGTTTGGTATGTTAAATATAGAAATGTTCGTTAGCCCCCGACCAAAGTCCTATGAAACGGATGTTTACATGTCCAAATTTCACATTTCCTAACCCGCCTTAAATTATATTTTCATTTTTAAGAGTTTTCGGAAAATTTGGAAAACGTGTTCCGGGTCAAAAACGTGGACTGCCTACTTTTTCAGGCATGGCGGAACTGGCGGAACCCTGGTGAAGGTTCCGCCAGTGTATTTTCTGGGTAAACCAGCTTTACACCCCACGGATATGGCGGCACCCTCAATTGGGTTCCGCCCGTGTAATCCGTGGGTTCCGCCAGTTTACCTGCACAAATGTTGTTTATTTTTCTTAATTTCACAAATCGTAAAACACCAAAACGCTTTGTTTAGTGAGAAACATCCTTCCAAACCAACAATTACCACAAAAGATTCATTCATTAAACCTTAACAAGCCAAAAACAATTTCCCGCCAAAACTTGAATTCAAACCTTGTGTACCTAAGGAACCCTTCTAAAGGATCCTTGAACCAAAACTTTCAAACCATCCCATGATTACTTTGCATTGAGTGCATAAGTTAATCTCACACTCCATCCTCTTCATTGGATTAGCCTTCCTTGAAATAACAATATCCATAACTTATCATCATCATGAGAAACCTCAAAATTTGTATGGTTAACCATTTAACCAAAATTCTTCTTTCCATAAAACCAAACTCCTATAAGTTTGATCACCATTGAAACCCTTGAACTCAAACCCACAACATTGTCTTCTTCATTCTTGAGAGTAAGTGTTTACCAAAGAATCAAGATGACTAAATCCAACTCCTCTTCCGAAACCTCAAGAAAAACCAATAAGCTTAGTCTCAATCCTTGTTGCTTCAACAAAACCACCAAATCAAGCCCATCCTCATCAAGTGACTCATCACTCGATATTTCACAACCTATCCAAGACTACCTCAATATCCTCAACTCAACACCTTCCATGGAGACATGTGACACCGTCACCCCAACTCTTCAAGATTTGCTAAATCTTACCACCTCACCATCATCTCCTAATCATAGTCCACAAACTTCCTTACCGACAAATGAATTGTCATTTACTCCTATGGAACTTTTCCATACACCACCAACATCACCAACCCTACAAGGATATAATCCTTCATTACCTTCATCACCACAACTAACCTTTATGGAGCTTCTCCATTCCAATCCATTATCACCATCTCCACACATGGAAGCTTTAGAAAACCTACCGCCTAGGTCATCTAATCCCCAACCGTTGTCATCATATGACAACATCCGGGAAATGGAAACCCAAAACGGACCTCATCAACCATCCTTGGTTGAAAATTTGGCCTACCGATATGCAAGACCTTCTATCTTTCCACAAGATCAAGGTCACATATGCCAACCATCCTTTGTGTTTCATCCCGTTTTCAAAAACTTTCATTCAAACCCCAACCGAGATTCAAGCTTCCGCCACTATCTCTCACAAGAACCACCACAACAAAATGAGCCTACCCAACACTTTGATTCCCTATTTTCTTTATACAAGAAAATAGAAGCTTCTTTATGGGACTCATCTCCGACCATCAAAGAAGAACTTAAAACTCACTTAAGCCACCTTCGTTCCTTGAAAAACATGGTTGAGTCTCAAATTGATCATCTCATGATTTTTCAATCCACCTTTGAAGGAGGAAACATCATATCCCAATTCGCTCCTTCGAGTTCAAGCAATCCACCACCCACAAATCAAACACCTCTTCCATCACACTTTCCTCGCCATAATTGCGGAAGTTGTGAAAGAACCGCTCGCATTAGCGAAAGATGTCGTGACGACATTCATGAGCTAAACAACGAAATGAGGTTTATTCTAAACCACATCTTGGAGCATCTTGAGACCATGTCTCATCAACTTAGAGCCTTGAGTCCCACACATCAATAAGATGTCACTAAAACCCAATAAACCAAGAGAATTTCTCTTCAAATCCACCACATCTTCAATCAAAACCCAAAATCCAAAATCCATCTTTTCATCCAAACAACCACATTGTTGTGTTTGGACAATGTTTCTCATTAAGGAAAGTGATGATTTCCTTTTTTAAAAGATGTAGGATTTTACATTTCAAGTTTCTTTTTCATTTCTCGTCTTTTGTTTTTAGAAGTAGGATGTGTGTTTTTCATTTCTTGGGTCTTTGTAACTCATTTTACATGAAATGAAATATTATCCGCTATGCGACTCTTCTTTAGTATAATCGGACACTAACCTTTTCCTTTTTGTAGCATTCTTATCCTTGAAACATATACGTTGGTACCCTAGCAATGGGGAGTATTGATCAAGGGGGAGCATGAGAGATTGCATAATCTCAAATCATGTCTTGCTATAACTATGTTGCGGAAACTAACCATTTTTGTTTGTAGGTTCAAAATCCATGATACCCTCTTGGTACTCCATTTAGGGGGAGTATCGATCAAGGGGGAGCATGTGTTCCGCTACGCGACTCATCTTTTTGTTTCGACAAAAAGGGGGAGAAAATATATAAACTTGGTTGCATTCTTTGCATAATTTGCGCAACTTGCCTTTGCATGCTATGTGGTCTTTTGCGTCAAAATAAGTTTATATAAAACTTTATAAGACTTAATACTAGAACTTATGTTTTACTTACAAATAAAGTTTAAGTTTTGTCATCAACAAAAAGGGGGAGATTGTTAATACAAATATCGCCTAAAAACGTTATTTATATTTTAACGATCTTTGCTAAGTTTTGTTAATGACAAGGTACAAACTTTAGCTTGTAATAAAACATCACTTTAGTTTCTAAGTCTTATATAACTAAGCTTTGCATTTCTATTTAAACATGAACTTGTTTTATATTGTTTAAATGAAAGCTTTAGAAATATTCATTCATGAATATATTTTATGTTTAACTTGACATGAATCAATGCATAGCTAAATTGATGTGACTTAGGTCTTTTAATAAGTGTTGTCACATCAAGTATTGAAGTCTTGCATGTGCTATGTGTTAGGATGAAGTCTAGCCTTTAAGTTGATATGACTTGACTTGATTAGAGTTGTCACATCAAGCATTCAAGTATGCATGTGCTATGTATAGTCTTGCTTATGCTTCTTTAATAAGAGTTGCACATAAATGTCATCTTGCTTGCACACTTAGGAAAGCATTCATGTTAGCATTAACTTAACAATGACATTGCATAGCTTGAACTCTAAATGTCATCCTAACATATATCTAGGTTGTCCTATCACATCATGCTCATAACTAGTTCTTGTCAATATGCAATTAAGGAAAGAATTGTGTGTTTGACTTATCTCATACTTAGTTATGATTAGCTAGCATGACATTGTGTGTATAGAGTCTTGCATGATTTGAATGTGTTGTGTCACATCATGTTTAAGTAGTTCATGCATCTTCATTAGTTACATTGTGTGTAATAAGTCTTGCCATCATATTTGTGTCATCATTTTATGTCACATCTCATCAATACATGATTTAAGTGCATTGTGTGTTTGACTCTCTTTGGCATTGATGATTGCATGGAAGAACTCTTCATGGAGTCAATGCATACCTATGTGATGTGACTTGACATTGTTTTGTAGGGATTTTACTTTGTGTGCAAGGTTGGAGTTCATCAGACCTGGCGGAACCCTCGAGTTCAACGGGCGGAACCCTTGTGAAGGTTCCGCCGGGTCCGCCAGAGTTGATATCTTGTTTAGTATAAATACAAGTCAACTTGCAAGAAAATCCTTATCACTTTAGGACATATATTTCACATTTCTCTCTCAACTAACAAAGTAACATTTGACTTGTGTGATTCTCTTATGTAGCAAGAAGTTCACAAGGTCAATCAAGAAGTTACAAGTTTCAACACGAAGTTGCAAGACTTGTTAACTTAGCTTAGTATAAGCTTTGGTAGTTTATACTTCATATGTATTGTGTTAAGTGATCGGTTAGTATTTTAGGCCTCAAAATACTTAGTGAGTCGGGAGTTGTTGTACCCTTGTAAAAGAACTAACGGGAGTGGTTGTACCCTTGGAAAAGAACTCGACATCTAGCCTTGTGTCGGTAAAAGGAATTAGGCGACGTTAGGTTGGTTCTACCTCGAACTAGAACTCGGTATTTAGCTTAGTACCGGATAAAGTGTAAGCGACGTGTGAAAGGTTTCTCCACCGAGAAGGAGTTTGTTGATAGTGCTTGAAACTCTCGAGTTGGACACTCGGGGCGTGGACGTAGGGCAAGGACAAGTGAGGTCCTTGTAGCCGAACCACGATAAACAATCGTGTTGTGGTTTGATCGTTCTATCTCTTTACTTACATGCTTTACATATATATTGTGTTGTGATTATATATTATCTTTGAGTTCTTCAAAGTACTTCCATTCATATAATAAAGCAAAACGTCACAATATATCTTTAACTAAAACGGGTAATTTGTAAAAGATAATTAACGTAAAAAGCGGTAAACTATTCAACCCCCCTTCTAGTTTTCCACAATGATTATACATGATGCCTGTAACGCAATCTCGCCAGTTCATATTCGGGATCCTCCGATCCAACCGGTGTTTGACGAAGCAGCCTTAGACGAGATACGACATGAGGAAACACATTTTCGCCTCCGATTTGATCTTATGGAGCATATTCACGCTTAACACTTACCATACATCGAGGTGGACGATGAAGACGATGAAATTTAGTTTTTTAGTATTATGAAATTTTTAGTATTTTAGTATTATGTAATGTTATTTTATGTTTTTTAGTAATATTATGTAATTTTTTTTTAATTTTAATGGAATTTTAGTTTTGTTTAAAAAAAAATGAAGTGAGTGATGGGATGTAGTGAGTGATGGTGTTGCCAACAAAAATATGGGTGAGTGATGGAAAAAGTAGGTGAATAATGTGGCATAAGGGGATTGGTTGGGAGTAGAGGTGGCAACGGGCTAAATGGGCACCGGGCTAAACGGGCACGGGCCAAACGGGCGCATGTTATACAAATCGCTTTAGAAAAGACCCAAAACGATGAAATAAATTCCTTAAACGTAACACCTTATTTATATTTAAAAAATTAAATATATTACATCTATAAGTTTTTCTTTAAAAACAATTGTAATATTTTCCAATTGAGAGAAAATATGTGCCCGTTTATGCCTATAACTTTTAGATGAGCAATATATGCNTAGGAGTGAGTGAAGGAATTTTGAGTGAGAGATTGGTTGCCAACCCCCTTGATACGTGGTAAAAGTTATTGTTCCCTCTCTGCTTTTACCAGCTACTGTTATGGACTGTAATTTTTTCAGTGACCAACCTAATTTCAACAAGTAACACTCGTATACTCCCTACGTACTAATTTAAAAAGCAGGTAGTTCAGATATTTCCAGTAATAAAACAAAAAGTTGATGCCAGGCAATGGCATAGCTAGAACATGATCATTGATAAATTAATAAAAGTTTGTAGTTTTGGGCGGTTTAAAAAGAGTGTGTTCCATATATTATTTATAAACAAATATTAATTAATATATACGAACATGTGACTAATCACGTGATTCATCTTTGTGAAAGCACCATGTAAAGACTTGGATAGATTCAAAGATGGCGAGTACACACAATTGGGCAGAAATCTCTTACACACTTAGCTGGATTTTTAATTATATTGATTAATCAAGAACTTCTATATTTGATCCCATCCGTTGTATGTCATGTAGTACAATTTTTATTGGCATATAATATTGATAAATAAATTGTATTTGCTTCTTTATAAACACACCACGTCTACCATTTATACATAAAATGCAGATGCACAAATGTGTCATACTGTCGTAGGAAAAAATAACAATACTCAAGCTTATATGAAGCGGGATACTAGAGGGATAAGACATAGACAAATGACAATCATACCTCTACTCGAGAGTAGAACAGTTGGGAAAGTCCTCATTGTGTGATTAATGATTACACAATTATTACGAGTGACACGAAAACGATTTTTTTTGTTGGTGAAACTGATGTTTTCAAAATATATTCACATAGTGCATCCTCTATAGATAACTCAAATTCTTGACCTAAACTATATGAGAGTCTCTAAGTGTCCTAAGGGACTGAGATGAGGGAAGTCACCCTCATCCTATGTACTTCAACGCTTTTTGATGTAATGAATTTTACCGGGGTGAATTAACCCTTTTACCAAAAAAAAAAACTCTTTTGCCGTTTTGGAGTCCCAAAAGCTTTAATAAGCGATAGAGGAA
>LBNU01005231.1:109666-147749 GCA_014162995.1 Artemisia annua | reverse complement strand
ATATATATATGTATAAGAAAATAGACATGTAAGATATTATACTTACACATAGGTCCTAAATGCAACTATATGAGAGACTCTTAGGTTATAGTCTAGGTTTAACCATCTAATTCTCTATAACCAAGGCTCTGATACCAATCTGTCACAACTCGCCAAGGCGGAAACGCGAGTGTGTAACTTCATGAATATCATCACAACACCTGGTGTCTAAATAGAGAAATACTACATGCACATAAAATAGAGCAAAGTACAAACACAAAGTGTTGCAACAATACCCCAAAATAAACAACCAAAAACAAAATTCAAAAGGTATCTTCAATAGATATGAAAGTACCAAAGGAAAAACATAAACGTATCACAACCAAATTCAAATAAAATCAAATCCAAACATAAATAAAGTCTTCGAATGCAACTAAGTCTCGCCTAATTGCTGCTCTCAACCTTAGCCTTAGAATGCTCACCTGAAAATGATGCTTAAAACGTCAACATAATGTTGGTGAGATTCATAGGTTTAAGACACACATTAACACTCAAAGCAACCAGTTCACTGGGATTATAAAACATAGCTGGACAAATAAAGATAGTTATCATGTAAGCTACATGCAATCACACACAAAAGGCAACCATTGGGACGGAACGTGCCCACCGATCCAAATTCACAACAAAAGGCAACCATTGGGACGGAACGTGCCCACCGATCCAAATTCACAACATCCGAGCCGGAACGTGACCCCCGCTCCAAATAATATCATCAATTGGGTCACATGCGCGAGCAATAGGATAAGCATCCTCCCAATTGGATCCCATTATAACCATACAACATAATAGTGAGTAGGAGTATTACTCTCCAATTGGATACTCCTCCCCAATTGGACCACACAGCCTTATCACATAAATTGGGACGGAACGTGCCCACCGATCCAAGTACCACATCACACATAGCATTCATATGATAATATTATAAGTCCAAGTTTTTAGACCACACATAATCACAGTAACTCAAATCATTAAACACAAGCATCATCTCCATCCCAAGTTTAAAACAAAGTAAAAAGTGGGACTATGAACTCACCTCAACTTTGCAGCTTCCAACAAATAACAATCACAAATCTATACAACATAAATAAGTTCACGTTACACATGGTCAAGCTAAAAGCTATAACCCATGCAATACTCATATGATGGATGTCTAAGTTTCATATGACCCACCATGGGTCTCCTAGACTCCATTCCAAACACTACCAATCACTAATGCTCATTAAATCCGTTGCACTTATAATTTCAGAAAATGCAGAATTTTGGGGTACATTCACCCACATAAAATAATAACAATTAAAGCTTAACAACTCATACCAAAAATTCACCATGGTCTCTCATAAGCATACAAGCTAATCCCAGAAGGCCATGGTCTAATAACACACACAAGTACCAATAAGAAAATCAAACTTGTCAACTATCCAGATTCGGATCTGAACGCACACCAAAAGGTTTGGATTAAAATAAAATACTTCTACAACTTTTTATCGCGAATCCTTTTCGGGGGAGTCTAAGATAACCTAAAACTCAACTTTCCCAGAAGGTCTAACCTTAATTCACTTTTTCAGCCACAAATCACTATCAAACTTTTACCCAAATTCTGTCCCGGTTTAACAGCTTTAACACCTTAACTTGTAAAAATCAAAAGACTAACTTGCCGACCGTGAAATCAATCGTGGTCAGAATTTTTGGAGAGCTCTTTCATTGAACTTCAGTTTAGACTAAAATTTTGTGATCTAACTCATCTCCATCTATTAAATATCGTCGTATCTTTAATGCCCTAATATTCTGTCCAAACCCTAACTTGAAAACTAATGCGTTTTATGCTCAATTCTCTTCACCAATCATCATACTATCATCATCTAATGATCCTAACATGTTTAACATCATTAATTTTACAGAAGTTCATAAACCCAAAATCCATCATACTTTATATCACATGAATTAAAACAATAACTAATTAATTACATGAAAACTGGTATCAAAAGTATACCTTGAACTTGATTTTTAGCTTCAAAAGCAAAACCCTAAATTTTTTCTTCTCCTCCCCTTGTGGTCGATCAAATTTTGCAGGAAAATTGGTTTGGGAACTTTGGTTTTGTATTTATAATTATTTAGTGGATAACTCCTTAATTTAGAGTTGTAATTGGGCTACAATTGGGTTTCTTTTTCCCCCTTGTTCACCCATTCGGCCGCCCAACCCCTTCCCTATATTATTTTTTTTATTAAATTAATTTATTAAACTAAAAACCTTATACTTTTCATATTTTATGCACTCCCATAACGAAACCTAACGTCTTACGCGATAAACCTTAATTTTTACGACGACTCAAAAAATAATCATTTTCAAAATAAAGTTTCCAAAAATAGAATTTCACACCTTTTATAAATATAACTCATAAAAACAATCTCCTCGTAACTTATTAACGCTCAAATACTTGAACGAAGACTTGTTACGCAAAACTACAAACGCCAAAACTACACAAGTCATTACTACACCACAAAGGTGATCAAAATGAACTTACCCAAAATCAATACTTCACAAATCATAATAACAACCACACACACATATGGATTTAGTGCCAACACATTCATACTTATCACACATATATAATACTTATCTAACACATATACCCCCACATAAACACTTAATTCACACCAAACAAAGTCAAATGGATCGAGACTATTAGTCAAACTAATCTGTTAAAATCACGGTTGTCATACTTTAGACCTAGTTTACATAGCTTTCAATCTTAACGAACACTATTCCCCGAGAGAACGATCAATCCCGCGGTACTTGCCACTCACTATACTACATCGGTCAGGTACACTTCCTGGTGGGGATTGCAAGCTTCTCAAGATCCCTTGAGAAGTAAAACCTTTTGCAAGGTTGCAAAACCACGCATCAAGTTTTTGGCGCCGCTGCCGGGGAATAGTTAATGTTTAGGTTAAATTTTATTTTTATTAGGTCTACTCATTAGATTCCTATCTAGTGAGATTTTTATTTTCTTTTTATTAGATTTTCTTTAGTCTATCTTTTTCTTTGTTTCTTTGTTCGTAACTATTACCATCTGCCATCACAGATAATATCCTTGATCCCGCCAACCCACCTCAACCAAACCAACCTCCTAGAGCACGCACTTTAGGAGAATACTCCCGACCTAGCCAACAAGGCTATCGAAACACCATTGAGCTCACTCACGGAGCCAATGTGTCACCCTTGCGATCCGACACCATCCGGTTGGTGTAAAGCGGATGTGCATTCCATAGATTTTGTTCCGAAGATCCAAATCAACATCTCAAGGATTTCCTTAAAATCGTAGACTCCATAGACCTTGATGTTGAAACTCGAGAGACGACCTGATTGCGTCTCTTCCAATTCTATCTACATGACCAAGATAGTCAATGGCTTGAGCGTTTACCCGCGGGATCCATCACCTCTTGGGATGATCTCACCTCTCGTTTCCTTGCTCAATTTTTCCCACCGGGAAGAACCACCAAGTTAAGGAATGACATCTTGATGTTTCAACAACGTCAAGGCGAAACCCTTTACGAAGCATGGACTCGTTTCAAGGACTTACTTCAAAAAGTCCCTCACCATGGCATTGATCTGTGGCTCTTGGTCCAAATCTTCTACGACCACGTTAATTACCACACCAAGCGCACCATTGATCAAGTAGCCGGAGGCAAATTGCGCGAAAAAGACGCCCAGGAATCATGGGACATCATCGATGAACTAGCATTCTATGGTAATGAGTCTTGGGATAATTCTCACGACGTAGCCTCAATTGTCAAAGCAATTTCATCACCGGAGAAGATTTCTCAACACTCCGAAGAAACCTTTGTGAACTTGAGAAAAGGGTTGACAATCTAATTTAAAAACAAAAGAGACCCTTAAGTCCACAACGAGCAACGGTTAACTCTATCTCAAACATAAAACCGACACGGTTGTCCGAATCGCCTCTTAGGGAGAATGCCGAAGCCTTCTAAAAGTATGCTCGACCCTATCCCCCTCCTCACGACCTCGGCCCAGAATTAGAGGCTCGAATGAGAGAATATATGTCAACCCATTCTGAAAGGTTGGTAAAATTCGAGGAGGCCATCTATAAACAGAGGGAGAAAATGCAAGAGAAGATGGCAGAGATGATGAGCCTGTTGAAGGAGTATACGAAAACAAAAACTCCAGAAAAGGTGTTAGTGAGGAAAGAAAGCGACACACCCACCACCAAGTTTGTTAACTCTATCTCTATTGTTCATATGGACGACAGAGAAAAGGAAAAGCAACCAATAGTCAAGGATGATTGTGGGGACAGCTTCATCGGAACCAATGAAGCTAACGAGAATAATTTAGTTAAAGAATCGTGCTCAGATGAAGGACAAGAGATACCCCCTATTGAACAGCCACATGAATCCCGAACCATAAGGTATTATCTAAACCACAACGTTAATAAAAAGACCATTGATAATTGGGTAAAAAACAGTGGGGTAGACTACACACCTAGAGGCTCTAAAGGGAAGAAGAAAAAGAAGGAGAGTGAGACATTGTTCATAAGTCCATTATGTCAAAGTATTCTCACCCGGAAAGTCAATAAAAAACAGGCGGTCTACGGAAATTTCAAAATATTATGTGGCATAGGAGATTTAAAATATCTGGAGACTTTAGCCGATCAAGGGTCAGAGGTGAACATAATGCCCTTATCCATTTATGCTCAACTAACCAATAAGACACCAACCGCCACCCGCATTAGGCTGTCCTTCGCAAATCATTCTTATGTGTACCCCTTAGGAATTGCAGAGGATGTATTAATTAACGCAGCAGGATTCCTATATCCCATTGACTTCATGATTATTGACGATAGGGAAAATGACTACATGCCAGTAATCCTGGGAGCACCATTCCTTGCTACAGCACGAGCTACCATCAAATACGAAACGGGGATAATAGAACTCAGGTTGGGGCGAAGAAGATTTCACTTTCACATGACCCCGTGGAATGTGGGGAAGTGCAAAATGCAGAAAAAGCTTTCAACCAACCTAATGCACCTAACAATCACGTTCGGAGTGCGATCCTTGCTTGGGAAGCAAGGATCAAGAGTTCCCAAGAGCATGGAGGAGGGGAAGAGAAAAGGAGAAATATGGCATCTAAAGAAGTTGCAGCTGAATGTAATCAGCAGATTGGAGATACTGACAAGTTTATGAGATGGGAGTTGGTGCTTTTAAGCCATTCAGGGATAAAATTAACTCCTGATAAACTAAAATCTTGGTGGTATGGACCATTCACAATCAAAAGCTTATGTCAAAATGGGGCAATAGTCATGATTAATGAAAAAGGTGGAAAGATGACTGTGAATGTCGAACGACTGAAACATTACCACAATGATAGCAAAGGCTCTATCAACAATGGATACATCATTTTATGGGACGAAGTCATGTAATAGGGCGTGACTTTGAGTCTAGCTACAAGACTTACTAATAAAGAAAAGCGCTTCTTGGGAGGCAACCCAAGCTTTATTTGTTTGTTTGTTTGTTTATTTTCTTCTATTTGCTTCCGTATGTATGCTTTATTTATATTGTCTATTGTTCATATATCAACCATTTTGTGAAAATGCTTTATTTTGTTTTTAACTTCGTCTTAACTACATATAAAGGTATTTTGCAAAAGATAAGTGTAAGGGAAATCTAAATTTGTTTTAAAAGAACGAATTGAACATGAACAATAACAATATTAAATCAACATGCATACTAGTATTTGTTTGAGTCAAATGCTTGTATCCAGTCACAATGAATATTTTGCAGGAATTCCAGGAATTAAGACATAGGTTTTTCTAGAAATTTTCCGGAAACAAAATATAAAATTTCAGTCAGATCAATTCTGACGGCGTCAGGCATTACATGACGACGTCAGGTGTAACTTTCTGAAAATTTTGCAGATTTTGTTTTTCTGCCGGAATTGTAAAGTTTCATAAAATCTTTAACTTTTAAACTCCATGAATCTGCAAATATTCATTCCACAAGCATGGTTTTCTTATTTGTTTTTTCAGTTAATTAACAGGTTGTATTGGACAAGAAGATGTACATGCAACATATCAAGCTTTTGGAGCTGCTTCAATCTTGAGTTTTAACATTTTCTTGGAGGAGGATTTAATCATGTTACTACATCATCCACACCGAACGAATCAGGGGAGTATTTGTTTCATTCTTTCATTTTCTTTCTTTTACATCTTTTAATTGAACATTGGGGACAATGTTCGGCTTAAGTGTAAGGGGGTAAATGAAGATACCTTAGAGATTACAATTGCACTTGATTTTTGTTTGTTTAATAGTAGATGTGTAATAAAACTAAGAGAAATATTTGTTAGGGTAATTTTAGCACAAAATTTAAAATTTTTTGCAACATATAGGAGTGAAACTTTAGTCTTAATAAGCGTCTCATGGATAGGAGTTATATGACTAGCACAAAAACCGTACCACTCAAAAAAAATTTCCATCCCAAATATGTGAGGTTCGCCCCTAGATCTTTAGGAAAAAACATTTATTATTAGTGCTTATGAGTGTACCGGTAGTATTTAGATTCTACAACTTGCGTTAGCGATACATCCCGAGACCACAAGTGAGACTACATTCGTGTAGTTAGGATTTACTACATGATAAGAGGCATTAGGATAACCCATGTTTTAAGCCTGTAATATAATTAAATTGACTTCATTGGTCAAGTAATTCTCCTACACCTTTGCGATGTACTCATTTTCAGTACACGATACCCCTAGTACACCCCTCAGAGCCTATCTTTTTCGTTTCGAACTTTAAGCAATTTACTTAAAGGAAGAATTTGTTTACAATCCACCCCCAAATGTACACCCAAATCGCCTTAGCCTACCTTGTATGCACTCATCTTTAGTGCATTATTGTTATTGTTTAAACCCTTTGTTAATTGTCTAATTAGTTACATGGTTGCTATGTCGAGTCATATCTTGTACATATTGTTTTGGGACAATTGGGACTCATGGGTAAAGTACTAGTGTAATCGAGTAATGGGGAAGAACATCAATTATTACCCCCATATGTGCATAAATGTTTTAAAGTACTCCAAGTGTTTTGATTATTTTAATTCGAGTCTTTATTTTGATTTATGTAAAGTTCAAGTGTAAGGGAGAACCGAGCCCCCTTGATGTATTATTTTGGATGGTAGGGCAAAAATGTATGCAAAAAAAAATAAAAAAATAATAAAAAAAATCAAAAAAATCAAAAAAAATCAATAAATCAAGAAAAACAAAAAAAATTGGAAAAAGAAAAGAGAAAAACATACGGACTACCATCCCATTATTTTTATTTATGTTTCTTTTATTTCATAGTTAGCTCAAGTTGAGTCGAGTCTTGGCTTAGCAACGCCACATTGTGCATTTAATTGACTAAGACAATTGACTTGCCACCAGTTAAATATCCCTTATCCAACAAACCGTGTTTTCCATATCCCTACACCTAACATTATAACCCTTGATAGTTTTCCTAGGTGCTTACACCAAGTGGTGGAGGTTTTTGATCCTTTCCCAAGCCTATGGTAATCTATTTGCTATGACAGGTAGTGAGAGATATTTTTCCATTTTCATTTGTGATATATAGACTTATAACAGCCGAGAGATGAGAGTATCCCAACACTATTTGTGAGGTGCTAGCGTATAATTTCCGTGCTTGTTATGACTAAGGTAGAACGATCATTTGTTGTAATTACTTTTATATTAATGTTAAATGACCACTAGCTTGTATTTTGATTAGAATAAAAGCTCATTTGCTTGAGGACAAGCAAATCTCAAGTGTAAGGGTATTTGATAAGGAGAAATTTGTTACGCTTTTAAGGGGTCATTTAAGCCCTTAATCGTGTTATTATGATCAAATATTACCTCAAATCGTTTCTTTTGTCATTTTAGGTACTTTGGACAAGAATTCTGGAAAATGAAGCATTTTGGACGTTTTTGGAGTGAAAAGTGAAGAAAACGACAAAGTCAAAAAACCATGCTGGAAATTGTACCTGACGGCGTCAAGAATCAAAAGGGGACGTCGTCACTCAATGAGACAAGAGGTGGATCTCACGTTTACACTTGACGCGCTAGAAGAAATTGGAGCATAACACGTGACGGCGTGACGTTATACAAGAAGTAGGCCGTCACGTGTTAGCTTAAAGCGTGACGACCCAGAAGACCTATAAGGGGACGGCGTCAAATGGCTGGATTGGACGACAAGAAACCCTAAGGGAGGCGAGATGACGGCTTCAGCTTCCAAAAGGGGATGGCGTCACCTATGTAAATCTATATATAGTTTTCGATTTTTCATTCATTGTGTGGAACTTTTGGTGGGGAACTTTTGGTGTACAAACCCTAGTCCAACTTTTGCAGTAATTTTAGGGTTTCAAACCATCTTTTCTTCCATGTTCAATTGAATATAAGTTATCCTTTAATCATTCAATATGTCTATGTGTTGTTTGATTATATCGTATGCTTTTCTTTCTTTTAACATGCTAGCTTAGATTTATTTGTGTTTGCTTAGATCTAACGAAACCTAGTTATTGATTATTGATTGTTGATTTGTTATTGATTGTTGTGGGTGATTGATTTTAGCGTTAGGCTTAAGAAAACTGGTTAACTTCTTATACGGTAACTTGCTTGAATGTCTTAAGAAACGTAATCGAATGTGTACTACGGTTTTATTGGTTGTATTTAATGCATAAGTAACTATTAATGAGGCCATGAAAGGATACTAAATGTGTCGTCATAGGAAGAGATAGGAGCTTATAGTGTTGGGGAAGATCGTACACGGCCCCACGAATGGTATTAAGGAATGCAACCCGTCATCCACGCAATTATGACAAATCAATTAATCAATAAAAGATAACTAGGGAGTAGTGAAATCTATGTAAACACGCTTTTCTCACTATAAGAAGTTCACCAATTTTATTTTTCTTGTTATTTATTTTATTTGCATTAGTAGCTATTTGGGTTAGTTGACTAGCAACTAATTCCGCTCACTCTTTCAATACCCGAGATTTTTACTTGCTTTCCATAAAATATAAAAATACAAAAAGAATCATCCCTCACCTTTAGGCCTAGTTTACGTAACTTTCAATCCTAACGAACACTATTCCCCGAGAGAACGATCAATCCTGCGGTACTTGCCACTCACTATACTACATCGGTCAGATACACTGCCTGGTGAGGATTGCAAGCTTCTCAAGATCCCTTGAGAAGTAAAACCTTTTGCAAAGTTGCAAAACCACGCATCACATACCATGAACCGAGCTCGAGCTTTAAATTTATGGCTCAAAATGAGCCGAGCTCGAGCTCGAGCTCTAACAGGCTTGGGCTCGACTCAGCTCGTTTCCACCCCTAGTCAGAGCTTGGGGTCAGAGCCTGAAGGCGTTTGACCAGGTTTGACTAGGCCAAATTTGCAATGGTTATTTATCTATTTATTTATTTATTTATTTTAAGTTTGAGACATAACTTATCATAATAGTTCTATTATTTCAACCAAATACTGATGATTATAGTCAAGAATGAATAATAAACTATTTTAGGTCATTGAGGCATTTTGTCAAACACTTGGTGTGCGACTTTTAAATGATAATGAGTTCATAAAATCATAAAATAAGAGATTTTAGACCCTGGAAAAAGTGGAGTATCACCGTTAATAGATCGAGACGAGGAAGAGCGAAACGAACTTGTTTGTGCCATGTCCCACGGGAGGCGCCATGTTCACGTATCATGTGTGAAACAGGTATAAGTTGGGTGGTGATATTCGGATGCTCGATTTCCTGTCTTGAACGCTAAGGACCCCGTGAGAACGATGATATTCCTGTAGTCGGGGTAACACTAGCATCGACCGAGTACCTTCGTCTCATCTCATAGGAGAGGACGGAGAGAAGGGTTTATGTGGTACCTTCGACTTCTGTCATAGGAGAGCATGAAGAGAAGGGTTTATGTGGTAGATGAGGATTAAGATGGTCTCCATGTGTCGGAGGAGCCTATAGGGGCTACCAAGTAAAGCTATGTGTGTTTGCTTACCCTAAATCCTTATATCATATGGTATATATAGGTGGGAGTTAGGGTAAGAGATGTGGTGATGGGGCATGTCCATCATTTAGGCTTTTGGGGCCTTATTTGATTAGTAGGCCTGTATAGTAATATCCAAGCCTGTAGGAGTTAATGTGTCATATGTACAAACGTTATTAGTAAACTTATCAATTTTCATGTTTTTCAATAACTTTAAAAATTTAATAAATAACCCCTATATTTAATACGCCTTAGACTTTCTAATATATATATATATATATATATATATATATATATATATATATATATATATATATATATATATATATATATATATATATATATATATATATACATATATATATTAAAAAAAACATCATATATTGTTTTTATAAATTTAAATATGAAAGCAAGAGTTACTATGATATGTGAATAAATACACGTGATTATACATATATGAACGAATCATGTTATTTTTTTTATGAGATTAAGTAACGATGTCAAGAAAAATATTTGTTTTACAATTCACATTCAATAACGACTCATGTTATTCCTCTTTATAAGTTTAACACGCACGTACACAAGTCTAAAAATTAAATATGGCTAAATTATTATTAACAGGAATATAAATATTAAAATTAAGGCACGAACCCACGGGATACTGTGAGATGAAAATAAATACACAAGATTGTACATATATCAACGACGTGTGTAATTCCTCTTTAAAATTTAAATAAGGATATCTGGAAAAGCAATTTTTAGGGTCATTACATGCTACTATCCATGCATAATTTCTAAAACATGATATCAGTTGTTAAGTCTAAACAACATCAACCACAATAGCGTGCCAATTAAACAAATTCAAATCATTCATCTAACAAAAATCTATGCAAAACATTAAGCAATATTAATACATAATTGGTAATTTATGTAAAAACATGCATGTACATGTGTATTATAACTATATAAGTATAAAAGATTTCACATATTGTCATTGATAGATCTTATTTAACAACCACGTGTATGGACCAGACATACTATAGCATGTCACAATAAAAAATTATGTTATTAACCAATTATATTATTACAATTAGATAATATACAATTTCTATGCACAGATAATTAACTTTTGTTTATATTGTGATTTATGTTAAAACAAATTATTTAAGATTTAAGCAAAAACCACGTGCAGGCACGGGTTTATTTAACTTGTAAGTAAATATGTGGTTATCTATTCTTTTAAAAATAAATATTTTTATATAATAAGTTTTTGACCCATGCTTAGGGATAATGACACATATTCGTGAGCAGGGTAAAAAGATTCAAAAATTAAAAAATCTATAATAAACTTCCTAAAAGTTCCACAAGATAGGGGACGTTGATGATAAAAAGTTGTAAAGTAAGTTTTTCTAAAAGCGTAAAGTTTTAGTAAAAAAAATTTTGGAAACAACATATGACTTATAAGTATTGAAATTTTGTAAATCGATATTTTAGGCATGAAAATTTCGTTTTTCATTAAACTTCTTTTTAATATATTTATCAAAATATAACGAGTTAAAAATTTCGTGCATTAAACTTTTTTTTTTTTTTGCATTAATTTTTTTTTCACATTAAAAAATCGTATGAAAACTCAAAATTAGAAAATTTTCTTTACAACTTTTTAATGCATGTTTGGAGAAATATAGAGTTATTATAAGTTAAACAATTACTCGTATTATTTTACTATCTTATAATGGAGAAAGACCTCTTCCTTCATTAATTTTTTTAAAACTCACCAATACAAGTAAGGATGCTAAAATTACATGTTATAACATAAACCGAATGTTAAATGTCATAAAATATTTAAAACTGAAAATTAAACAATACAATTAAGAAAGCTAATACAAGTATTAAAATACATGAGGCATTCAGAACCCGTGCTATGCACAAAATTTGTATCTAAGTGTTCATCGCATAATGTTTGTGTAAATTGTCGAATCTACAACAATCTATAACTAAGGTTGACGCGGGGAGATCTTTGTTCATTTGTTGAATATTCAACAATCTATAACTAAGGAGTATTAATAACCGAACCACTATTAATACTCTTGTCTCGGTTTCATCTTTTCATACTCTTATTTATTACCTTGCATCTTATTTACTATTTTGTTTGTGTTGTTACTTGGATCGGGACTTAGGTAACTTTTAAATTATGTTTGGTTTCTTATTTGCATTGCGCCTCTAGAGTATGTTTTATTTGTGTGTAGCCCTGTAAGAGTAGTTTGCTTTTTTTTTATCTGCTTTGATATGACGTTTTTGCATGGGCGCAATGATAATAATGAGTTCATGTTCATGGCCCGTGCGATGTACCAGTTTTGTTTTTTAATAAACTATTGAACTATTGCTTATGTCTAAAACTAAAAAATTTTATTTGTTATTATAATTTACAAATGGCTCAAGCCAAAATTATATACTTTTTCCTTTCTATTCATTATTCAATTTGATATTTTTAATATGACGTATTTTGCTATTTTAGCAAACTGTTTTAATTTTACTGTTCAAATTGGATGTACTAAAACTCACCGCTATAAAAGAGCGTTATTTTACCTTTATCAGTGACATTGTTCCTATATTACATGTAGCGTACCAACGTTGTTATTCATGCAAGTGATGCAAGCATATTATTACATAGTTCACTACTATCTTTGTCCGGTTGCTCATCATAGTTACGCATTACCAAATGTAATCTTTTAGTAGCTTACCGATGACGCAACACTTTATATTATTCTTTGGTGTCAAAAGTTGTAGCATTCCTTGTCAATACCGAGTATATGTAAAAGTTAATATAATCATGTATATGTAATAATGACACATAAACTGTATAAAATTGTTACAAACCTTTTTGGCTTCATTCATTTTACTATACAACTAATTGCATTGAAAATTAACATTGAAGTCTAACTAATATTATTAAATTTTATCAATAAACTCGATTCCAAATAGTTAATTAAATGAATATTAATTAACACATATTAATAATTTCTAAAACTTTTGGACTCCACTAATAATGGTCATAATTTGTATTCAGTGTATACATATTTCAATGAATAAACATGTTTATGTATATGGACAATATATGTGCATTTATACATAATTAATATAAGAGATCAGTTTTTAAGATAAAATTAACTTAACTAAATGAAACTTATGATTTAATAAACTTAAAGAGTCACTGATTATACCATAATCTCATAGGCCCGTATTAGCAAAACATTATAATATGTCAATTTCATATAATTTAAATCTTATAATAGCTTTTGTCAGTTTAATAAGTTTTTCGGACCAAATAAAATCTTCAAAACGAATGACACATTTACAGGCCGGAGAGAAGAACAGGTGGAGTATGAAATCATGCATAAAGAAATTAAAGAAGGTTGGATCAAGGTAGTCTCCGACATATGTGTAGCCTCACGACACAAATGAAACACGCCTATGAAGATGGGTGGCAACGTAGTAGAGATCTATTCTTGTGACCAATAGCTGGACTCTAAGCATAAATGTTGCTAAATAAGCAACAGAATGATGGTTACCTATGAAGATCTTATCCGCATCCTCATGTTAAATGTAATTCTTACAATTAATAAAAAACATGTATTACACTTTTACATAAACTTTCATATCCTTTCTATGCTAATTCCTCTGGTATTGTCGTATATATAAAGATTTTTGCATGAAAAAACAACGCTACATAAATTGAATCCATGCTTATATGTTGGCTAAATTAAGGAGACTAATTAATTCGATTCAAGATAGTCTTCAGCTTCTTGCATTGAGTTCTCAACTTGTGCTACTTCTTGATCATGTTGTATTAGCTAGACACGAAGAAAAAAAATAAGAAACAATTTTAACAATAAATTACAAAATAAAGTAGGAGGAATGAAGATTCAAACTTTTGTGTTTGTGCATGTGATTTTGGCCGGTTTATATAGGCATGGATTAGGTTAAATCATCAATTATTCTTGTAACCTTTTCAACTTCGTCTCAATTCGTAACCGACTTTTAATTCTATACTAAATATCATGTGATCAATTACGGCAACCCTTGTACTTCCATCTCCTTTCATGATTGTGTACTTCACATTAAATCAATGGACTCCATTTTGAATACTCCACATTAAATCAAGGGACTCAATCTTATAGTATTATAGATAGATAGTAAAAGTCATGCAAGTCTAATTAAATGATACTTTAAAAACCTCATTTCAATAAAAAAAAAATACAATTAAAAAAACACATTGTACAAATTAAGGTACTAAACACAAACGGTTTTTCTAACTTGTGCCCCTACGGCACAAGTTAAGCACACCAAAAGTAAGTACTATAAGACCCACATGAAAAAGGACTTAAGAATCCACAGAAAAGTACATTTTTATGTACTTTTGTGTACGTCCCTGATTACTTTTCTGTACTTTTTTATGTACTTAACTTCTGCCCCTAGTAGGGATGGCAGAAGCACCCGAAACCGACGGGGAAAACCGAAACCCGAACCAGTTGGGTCGGGTTCGGGGGCGGGTTGGCGGGTTTGGATGCGGGTTTGGGTATTGATATAATTTTTTAGCCGGGTACGGGTTCGGGTACGGGTTCTGATAATACCCGTCCGATTACCCGTACCCGTGTCCGTTTACCCAAATCTATACCCGCTTTATTGTTATTATAATTAACTAGAATATATATACATTATCTATCATTTCTTCCATTATATTTTTTTATATACATATCTCTATTACATAACATATTTTATTATGTACCTAAATTATTTAAAAGCGTTAAATCGTTTGATACGATATTTATTTTCTTTAACTTTAAAAAAAATGGTTATTTTAGGGTGTTTTCTTTTATTTTTTCGGTGGATTTTAGTGTGACTTAATATTAATACCGCTATTTTCTCCATATAATATTCAAATGGGGATAACCGAAACCCGCGGGGAAACCCAAAAAACCGATGGATAATATTAATCGGGTACCCGGCGGGTAATGTGGCGGATACGGGTTTGGATATTATAAACGGGTCCGGGTACGGGTACACTAAAACCCGCCCCAAAACCGACCCGTTGCCATCCCTAGCCCCTAGGACCCAAGTTAGAATCATACAACACTAAAAATAAACAAACAATTATACATATTCCGTGCAAAGTTTTTGTAGGATTCTAAATAAGCTCACAAACACGTTCATACTTATGGTTATGGCTCGTTATACATAGAAAGGAAGGAAAGAAATGTAGAGAGAGAAAGTTTGAGAGAGAAAGAGATGAAGCCTTGAGAGAAAACCAAAAAAAAATGAGATTATGAGAGAAGGCTTACCCTCTCCAAGGATGGAGAGGGCTTATATGTACATGAGTTTTGCCACTAGGGCGTGCCACTTGGGCTGTGGATCAGGTATACAGTGGGTAAAGACCCGTCCTTCTTCCGCGAACTAATCTACTTCTAAACTACGTTTAAGTAACTATTGTAACCACTACGAGCTAATCAATGCTTAAGCATATCAGGGGTGACCGAATCTTTCTTATACAAAAATCGTATTCCTAACAATCTCCCCCTAAGGGAGGTCACCCCTGGAAATATTCACCACTTGGAGATATTCTTGACTTCTTGCATTGAGATCTTTGTAGATTCTTTTGTAGCTCGTAGTTGTTGATTCTTCATGGATAAACGACTCAAGATGACTTCCTTGATGTATATGATGATCTTTTGACTTTGCTCTTCGCTCTTCATCCATATAATTAGCTTCAAGTCATCTTTGAGTGTATGTGTCTCTTTGTGATGTTGTGATTATCTTTGTGATGTCATGCTTACACTTTTCTGGATCATGATCTTCTGCATCAGAGTTGTGGAAGCATAGTCGAAGCCCATTCTTTGATCATGATATCTTAAGTTATGATGTTGAAGTGTAAGCATGAGATGATGAATCTGCATCTTTTCAGCAATCGGCATCAATCGTCAACTTCTTTGTCTTTTGAGTGATTATGCCTTTCCAACATGCCCAAACATCTTTGTTGAGTAGATCTTCCCGGTTGAACAGTTCTGATGTCTCCTTTTAGATGTTGGTATGAGCATGTGGAACTAGAGTGATGGTGGTGAACATGGTAAGTTTGGTATGTTGAGGTGCATAAAACTTGGTTAGTAATAAACATACCGGCACTTACAAGTTCGGACTTCGAGATCGTCAACAGCATAGTGTGAAGACTTTCTCTAATCCTTACCAAGGTCGTTCCTAATCGGATGCCCCAAAAAGGGCTTTCACTGACATACCGAAGTACACCAACGATTAGGTGAGTCGCTGGAGATCACCCCACGACTGTAGACCTCTTGGAACGCCACCGAACACACTAAGCGTAACCCACAAGAGATTACCGAAGTGACCTGCTGTCAGGGCTGTTTGATGTTGACCCTGGCAGGAGTTTCCACTCAATCACTGGGAAATACTTATGTATATTCCCTCATAAGTGTTCTCGACAGATTGCTAAGATCTGCGTAGGACTCAAAATATTACATCTGGTGTCCTTAATGTTGAACAACCAGTGTAGAAGTATCAAGTGTTCCTATGAGATCTTTT
The DNA here is from genome assembly GCA_014162995.1 of Artemisia annua. Lineage (NCBI taxonomy): Eukaryota > Viridiplantae > Streptophyta > Magnoliopsida > Asterales > Asteraceae > Artemisia > Artemisia annua. The sequence continues at coordinate 131,082 of LBNU01005231.1, read as the reverse complement.
TGATGCATCTCTTGGCTCTAGACTCGATAAGTGCACATTTGGTTATCCTATTCGGAGACTAGGGAGGGGTCTCCTGTTTCATTATCAACTAGCTCTAAGAGACAAGTCGATAGTTTACACCGGTTCCCTGTGAGAATGAAACAAGCTCTTTTAAGAGAACTTGAGTGGCTGGAAGGTTTAGTGCAGTGCGTCACTGGGTCCATGACGTCTTTATCTTCAATACCGATGTTACCTTGGTAACAATCAGTAGCATATGAATTGAACCCGGTTTCTGCCCTAAGGTTGAATAATTGGAGGGCTATTTCTTTTCACCCTTTCTCAATTCATTTCTTTTTAATTCTTCAACCCCTCCAGTGCTTACCGAGACTTCATTTACTAGAACCTTGTTGGGTTTGTTCCAGTCCTAGCTCAGTCTCAGTCGGCACTCTTCCCTTTCTCACTTTTCTCCTATTTTCAATCATTCCTAAGGACTTCTAATCTATCTATTGGATTGTCCCTGGGAAGATCCCTCCGGTTCTGGTGGATCATGGGAACATATACCTAACCTTACCATCCTTATAACTCCATGCTTTAAATAAAAGTGGTCGGTCTTTTGGTATTTTTCCACATTTGCCATATAACCAAATCTTTGAAAATTCTCTCAAAGTGTTTATGATTAAGAAACACATTTTGTTAACACTTTGAGAGTTTTATCATTTTTCAAATGCTCCCCTTGACATGTGCTTATAGGTAGAAAGAAATTTGCACATGTCGGGGTGAATTGCACTTATTTGAATTGATCGGCTCTTAATAGACATATACCCGAGGGACACGTTTGCGTTGCTTAGTTAAAGGGATCCATTATCAGCTTTTAGGTGATAACTAGCCCTAATAACTAACTTGAAGTTGTTAACATTCCTTAAAAAGGAAGTTAGACCCGTCAAAGTATATATCTAAGAAGAGTTTCTCGAAACGGTACTATCTACTTTGACCATTCCTCTTCGAGACACGTTTACATCACTGGTAAACCAGCTTGAAATTATTACCCGGCCAGGACTAGTCTTTTCGATTCACGACTTTTCATATTTCGTCAATTCATGAGTCAAATTCTGAGTCATAAGCAATTCACGGTTTCTACTTGATTTTGTAAAATCCGCGAAAGACTCTTAGCCACTTGCTCCCCCTCAATATGTGCACATTGATTGAATCAATTTTTTAAAGTTTTTAACACTTTGGCACATACGGGTGAGCTTACATTCGAGATCATTTATTCATCATTTTAAATCACTTGCTCCTCCTCATTATGTGCTTTGATTAAAATCCAAAATCTTTAAAATTTTAGCACATACGGGAGCGAACTTTTGTGTCCAAAAACATCTTTTCAAGTCCAAAAACATCACATTTAATCACTTGCTCCCCCTTAATATGTGCTTTGATTAAAATCCAAAATCTTTAACATTTAGCACATAAGGGAGCGTTCTTGTAATTCCAAAATCATTCTTTTAAGTCCAAAAACATCACTTTTAAATCAGTTTTCATATTTAAATCACATTCTCTCCCCCGATCATAAAATTTCAAATCTTTTGAGATTTTGTGATCCCAATTGATTTAAATAATTTTCGAAAAAGCTTTGGAGAGAAATGTGATATGTTTTAAACGTTTACTGATTATGAGACACTTTCTGAATTTCACTGTGGCTGGTGCACAAAGCTTTTAACGGTGCAGAAATTTTGAGCAAATGCGCTCCCCCTCAATTAATGGCCCGTTTTCAATTTTTAACGTTTAATAGCCATTAAAATGAGTGCTAACGTATTCGAGAAAATTTAAGACCGATGGCCACCTTGTACACCACAAAATCTCTTTTGAAGAATTTTAGAAGAAAGAGATTTTAGGAAAAGAAGACTTCTCTTCTTTTACTAGAAAGGCTGCACTGAAGCGTACAACTTTTCGGATTCTCCGCACACAGTGAAAAACATAAAAACTTATAATATTCATATATTCCAAAAACTTATAACATCACCCAAATAAAATAGAGTAAGGTGATAGCAAAAGTCCAGCTAGTTGAATCATTCAGTTCTTTGGAGAAGCATGTAGTCGCCCTCACGAACTCTGCCTCCCACATCGCACTCTAGACTGCGGTAGATTCAGTTCTTTGGAGAAGCATGTAGTCGCCCTCACGAACTCTGCCTCCCACATCGCACTCTAGACTGCGGTAGATTCTTCTCATCTTCATGCGGTGACGAATGGCCTTTAGGAAGTCAAGGTTCATCTTCAAGTCATGATCAGTCCATTGGCTGGTGTATCTTCCGGGCCTGTTAGAGTAGACTTGATATTCTTTCACACGAAAGTCTAGTGCTTCATCGACAATTTCCAACGTCCCGTCACTGAACTTGTGCAATTCATCACTACGCATAAACATTGGAACGTTATACTTATCTCTGTAGACCACAACACTTGGAGAATTAATCACAGTGAAGTCAGCTACCGGTTCCAAGCTACCAATCTCCCACTTCGGCTTGGTGAGGTTCAGTTGTGTTTGGTAGCTTTCGATGCCCAGTTGTAGGTCTTCAACACGCTTCCTTATAACTAGACCCCTTATCCAGTGAAGAACAACAAACACAAGTGTCTTCTTCTCATTTGGTGGTAGATGATGCAATTTTCCTTGGATGTGCAGTAGATACAGATCTTCGAAGTCATTGGCCCGGAGATGTTTGAAGTCACCTTCACTAATCTTGTAGTCCCTCAGATCCGCACGTCTAAGAACAATGGACTTCAGGTAGTCGTATCCATAGATGGAATGAGTCTTGACATTTACAACACTGATGATCTGAAGAGGCGAACGAACAAACTTCTTGTCACCCTTGGCTTTGAACCTTTCCACATAGAATTCCTGCTTCTTGAACCACCAATGTGATATGCCCAAAGCTGCTGGAAGATCGTACTCACACTCTTTATCAATCCACATAGCATCGGGTACCATCTGTTCCAAACCACTATCATTGTAGCGAGCCGCTTTCATCTTGGTGATGGACAGAGCATACTTGCGTTGCTTATTCCCAAACCGAAGATATTCGAGATCTTTGTTGAAGAAGAAATCTGCCTGAATAGTGACGTGGCCTGGAGACCCACCCAAAGGAAGTGGTTTGCTGTAGCCGTGTTGGATAACTTCTTCATTGACTAGATCGTTGAACATCTTGTGACATTCTTCCATTTGAAACTGGAGATGAGTCACATCAGGATGAAATACTTTGACGATATCGTATGCTGGGCCTTCCAGATCTTTCTGAGACAACTTGCTTATTCCTCGCTCCTTGCAGAACCATGCAATAAACGACCCCATGTCTCCAGTTTGTGAGAGCAAAGAGTTATCGGCTGGAGGAACAAAGTTGCTGGCAATTGCATTGACCCAGTTATTGTCACAGACTGGCTGATCTGATGGTGATAAAGACTATGTTGGCTCAGTTGTTGGTAGCTTAGTGGTCTTTGGCCTGATACACGCCTGCAGCTCTTCTTTGGTGAGTTTGACGTGAGGAGCATCATCAGATCTGGAGATTGATTCCCACCATTCATCCTTTTGAGATATGTGGGATGTGGAAGCATCATCTTCATCATCGTCTGAGTCTTCAGCAGTATGAGACACAATGGATTCTTCATTAAACACTTGTTTGGTATGAGCTGGTGAGGTCATACCGGCTCTTCTAGCGTCGATAGTAGTCCATGTTGCATGTGTTGTGAGTGGAGTTTGTTTTGATGATGATGATGATGATTTGTCAACTCTTTTGGGAGGTGGCATTCTTGATGTAGAGTGTGGTGGTGGTGGCATTGACATAGTTCCAAAGCTTCCAGACTGTCCTGAAGGACCTGAGGGTCCAGATGATCCAGGAGGTGGAGGTGGTGGTGGGTATGAAGGAGGATGTTGGTGATGACCTTGCTGTTTTCTTTTTCTCTTCCTTTCCTTCTCCATGTCACGATGATGTTGTTCATTATTATCTTGAAGGATTGAACCCTCAAGAGCCTCATACAGCTTACGGTGTGCCTCATGACCCTGGTATTGCCTATTTTCGAACATACGCTGTTGTAAGATTAGCTTCATGTCGAATGTAGAGAGATCGTTGAACCTTGATCTGAGAGGAGCTTCCATGGCATTGCTTACAGCTTCCTGAACCTCATCTTTGATGGTATCAGTGATGAGACGATCAATCTTGATTTGTTCCAGTTGGCTTAGTCTGTTGTCGAGATATTTGAGGGTTTAAGGTAGGTTGAGCTGTAGAATACTTTTGATGTCTTTAGCATGAACTGACAGTTTCTCATTGATTGTTAGGTTCTCATCGACCACGTCAGCTGCCGTTTGGAGTATATCATCCATTTGGGTTGCTAGACCTTCCAAGGTGACCTTTGGAGCTGGAGTACTAGAGATTGTTGTTGCTTCTGTGGTGATGGGAGGTGTGGAACCTGTAGCTTTGGTTATTTTAGAAGGTGTTGTTAGTGGCATTGAAGTGGCAGGAGTTGTTGATGTGTCTTGCAGAACTGGCACATCGACCATGGATATTGCTTCTTCATGCTCTTCTCCTGATTTGTCGGCCTCTGATTCAGAAGGTTTGTCAACAAGGAACTGATCACCGTATGCTTCAAATTTTCTGAATGATGCAAGGGTACCCGTAGAGCTATCAGGTTCCTCAGCTATCTTTTCGTCATCCGATTTCATCTTGAGGGTATCTTGTACCTCAGGATATACGGTAGGCATAAAATCTAAATGAAACGTCTCTAAAGGCGTTTCAGTTGCCTTTTCAAACTCTTGATGAGGTATATTACTGGCCTCTTCTTCTGCATGGGCTGTAGAGCTTTCTAGTTTAGGTGATTGATGAGTTTCAGTGTCTGTTTCACTTGATTCTCCTGTAGGTTCGATACTTAGGGATTTAGAGACGATCTTTTCAGCAGATGGTTCGGGAGACCGTCTCTTGAGAATGTATTGGGAAGCTGCAGATTTGTGTTCTGGTGTTGAGATTTTTAACAATGTGTGTGCTGCCTGTTCCTCGACAATGACATCCTTGCCTTTTCCCTCAACATGTGTTACTTGTGTCAGTTTCACAGCTTCAGGTTCCTTGAAGCTTACACCCCCGACTGGATGGCTCGGTGGTTTCCCTGCACTGGCCAGACTTTCTTCCACTGCTCTTTGTGTCATCATTTCTTCAATATTTAGAGTGTCTTCAGGTTCAGGACTGACATCTCTTAGAAGCGTATCCTTTGTTCTGGTTTTCTTAAAGCCCTTATCTTTGCTCTTACTGACATGTTTTGAAGACTCAGATTGGCTCTTACGCTTCTTAGACTTCGGTTTATCAGACTGAGTGTGAGTTTTTTCTTCGCTGGCAGATGCAATTTGACTTGCTTGCATCAGTTTCACATACTGGTTGTAGTAAGGAGCTTCCAGGATTTGTTTTGTGAGCAATTGCTCGGGAATAGCCATGCCGAAAATTATGCTGGAGGTGCCCCTGTCGTATTTTAGGAAGCCCACTGAGTATTCATCTTCAGACTGATGGAGTGGTGAGCCAGCTCTGGTAGGAAAGCGAAGTGTGCGTTGTAGGGAGGAAATGATGAGCTTGGTAAATCTGATGCTGGGAATGAGAAGTCTAGAAGATTTCTTTTTGCTGTCTCTGTTAGCAGCCAGTTTTGCCTTGTCTTCCAGGAAAGAGTGAATGGAGTGAGTGAATTCTTCCCATATTCTTTCAACAAAATCAATGTTTTTCTGCTTCACAATTCCCCAAAGTATCTGAAGTGCTGGAGCTCTGAGTCTTTCATAACCCGAAGTTTTACCCGTAAGGCATAGGTTGATGAGTGTGATGATGGCCCTCCAGGGTTGATATAGATCATATGTGGAGATAGAGGATAGAGTGACAACCTTTGAGGGGTAACCTAGTTCATTAATGAATTTGATGAGCGTATCAGGGTTAGGTGGTGGTGTGTATGCGATGTTATCTCCAGTGGGCAAGATCTGGAGTGCACTCCCCAGAGTCTCTTTGGTGATGGTTACCCACTGTTCATCTAGCTGACAGCTGTAAGCCCCTGTTGCACCATCATACCGAATGGTGTTCCAGAATTGTTGTAAATAGATAGAAGGAATGGTTGAGGATGCGGTGAATGCTGGGAAAAATGTCGTTTGTTTCAGAATATCCATGGCAATTTTGAGGATGGGATTATCATTAGGCTTGACAGGTTTGAGATAGCAGTTGCTTTTCCCAATCGGAACCCAATCTTGGTGAGGCAGGATCTCGTCATCTGTACGAGAAGGTACAGTAGATTGAGTGGCTGAGGATCCTTGAGTGTGGGAGTCATTCATTATGTTCTGCACATACCAAAATTCATACAAGAAGAGCCAAGAAGGATGTTATGGTTAGAACATGCATAAATAGATACATAGTCAAGGCAAACACCCAACTAGAAGAGTATAAAGCAAATGCACACACCAAGACACCCATAAACCGCTGGGAAAAACACCGCTAGAGTAATTAACCGCTACACTAACAAGTCGCTAAGCATGCAAACCGCTTAAACAAACAAACCGCTAAGCAAGCAAACCGCTCATGTAACACCCCCAAAAATAGAGAATCGCGGAAGCATACATGTTTGGGTGCTACTAAATTGGTATCATAACACAAAGTACAAAGAACGGTTTTAACTCAACCGTTTAAAAGGAATCTCTATATTCAAAAGCATTTTTGTTTACAGCGTTCCAAAAACAGTGTGGAAGTATAAGCCCATAAAAGAAATAAAGCGGTCCCAAATATATCAGAGTCATCTATGACCATGCCATGCCCTGCCAAAGCCTCCAGGAGTAAGGTATCACTTTAAACCTGAAAATACATGCTAAAGTGTCAACACGAGGTTGGTGAGTTCATAAGTTTATGTAAATAGCAATTCAGTGTAAAAGAATTGTGGACCACAAGGTTTTCGAGTGTGAAAATCATTCACATATAAAATAAAGTTCAGTTTACGCATGTAGGTGTCTAACCGATCACCAAAGTAGTATGCGTCCGTTTGCCTAACCGCACAAACCGCACAGGGAGTAAGTGTCTAACCGATCACCTAAGTAGTATGCGTCCGTTTGCCTATCCGGACAAACCGCACAGAGAGTAGGTGTCTAAGCAATCACCCATGTAGTATGCGTCCGTTTGCCTAACCGGACATACCGCACAGAGAGTAGGTGTCTAACCGATCACCCAAGTAGTATGCGTAAAAGTAGTATTGCACACGAGTAATTGTTCATTAAGGGGTTCACATAACATAGTATTTATAAGAAAATGGAGTTATAGACTCACATATACATTTCAAGCACTTGTGTCCATAGTATAATAATCCAGTTTATAACAATAAGTCAAATCATGCGGTTGAATTACCGAACAAGTAATTTAGCAAAGCACATAAAGTTTTCAAGTAAACAATTCATTGTTTAAGTAATGCAAATACTGGATTTAGTAAAACGAGCATGTATCCTCCCCCAAAATAGTTATAAAACGAGTAAAACAGGGGGTATGAACTCACCTCAATATGAAGCAACACAAAATATCACAACTGACACAACTGGCATCTAGAGCATATCACAACGGTACGAGATCGGCACAACCTAATATGTATATAGTTATCTCAGAATACGTCTCGTACAGTAAAGAGTTTTCAGAAGACAAGCGTCTTAGTACCATGTTCGTGCTTTAAATTGTTTTGACTCTTTTGTAAAAGGTTTTATGTGTGACCAAGTGCTCGCGTATTTCTTGCTTGTTGTGTGGTACGTACATCTCAAAAGTAGTTTATTAGAAAGACTCTTGGTGATGGCTCGTGGTGAAAGCGTATGGTGTGAGTTTACACAACGGAACATCCGTGTATTATATTCTTCGTTGTAACACGTAAGTAATATATATACATATANAACGGAACATCCGTGTATTATATTCTTCGTTGTAATACGTAAGTGATATATATACATATAGCGCGCGCGCGCGCACACACACACACACACACACACACACACACACACACACACACACACATATATATATATATATATATATATATATATATATATATATATATATATATATATATATATATATATATATATATATATATATATATATATATATATATATATATATATATATATATATATATATATATCCTACACTATATAATAGGCTAATCATGACACATCATCAACCTCTAACATTTGCCACCTCATTGTCATTGCCTACTTGGCACACACTTTTCATGCATAAATTGAACATTTTTAAAAAATTTGCAATTCATGGGACTCGAACCCAAGACCTCTTGATCAAAGAGCAAACACTCAACCACTAGAGCACTTGAGTATTTGTGTTAAAATCTTTAAAAACAAAAGATAGATGCTTTAATGTTAGGCGTCTGTTTGAATGTGGAATGTTTGACCAAAATTTCAAATTCACTAAAAATGTGGGATTCTCATTTAATTACAGTTTTAAAGGCACATTTATTTGCTAACCATTCTCAATTATTCACACAAAACACACACACAAAAACTAAGGCAATCCAAAAATGTAATTATCAAATCAAATTCATATGATTATCATTATGGTTCATCCATATCGGATTGATGATTATCAACAACTTATATAAGGTACGCATATGATTATCAACAACTATATAAAGTAATCGATTTTAGTTCTATGTTTAATTTAATCTTTTCATTCAATTTATTAAATCTTATTGTAAAAAAAATAGGGGTTTAATGATTCATGATATGGTTAATTTTAAGTGCTTGAAATTTTTTATTTTTATTTGATTAATTGATGTTTCATATTCGAATCAAGTTTTAATAAGGGTTTTGATGATTCAATCATTGCTAATGCGTATAACTGTATATTACAATTAGCTTGATCCTTTTTGCTACTTATCTTTGATTGAATAATAAAAAATGATCAGATCTTTGATGTTTCTTTGTAGCTATCATGGTTGAGTATGTGTGTACACGTCTCTAATGATGGGGTAAAGCAATCAAACCGGTGGTATTCAATTCGGCCATGAAAACATTATTACAAGGTACTTTTTAGTGTTAAATCCTTGATAAAGTTAATTCATTTTTTTTAGGGGAAATTGCAAATATACCCACTAATACTTGAATATTTGCATATTTTCCCAAAATACAAGTTTTTGATGCACAATTTACAATGATGTTTAAGCATGTTTTGGGTATATATGCAAGTATGAAAGTTTTAGTGGGTACATATGTAATTGCCCCTTTTTTTTATATACTCACTTGGTTATGTTAAGGTAGATTGTACTATTATTCGGCGACTTACCATGGATTAATTCGTTTATTCCTGATATTAGTGATGCCATTTTGGATCATTAATGGTTGAACCAAAGGTATGCCGCAAACTTAAGTTTTTATTATATACGATATTTAAAATTCGTCTGAATGCCAATGTTGCTTGCTATGAGTAGAGGTGATTTAATAAACATGCTTTCCTGCACTTTTAAAGTTTGATGAGATTTGAAGAAGATGTTAGATTTATCATTTTGTTGTTGTGATTCTTCAGGTTACATGTTTAGTTGTTTACGGTTTATATGAACTAAAGTAAAGGTCTCCAGTGACAGAAATTGATAGATGGTTCAAAGGATCATATAATTATCTATAGATCTAAACGTGTTGGCAACATGCATCACTATTTTCATTTACATTTATTATTCAATTATATAACTTTTAGTACAAACATGAATTTTTTTCTTTATCGTATGATTTGTATAGTGGCGGTGTTCTGTAACTTCTAATTGCAACTATTTTGTATTTTAGATCATTGCCCAGCATCTTTCTGTAAGCTATTTGTAGGACTTGGAGGTTAATATATTCTGTTATTTTTCATGTGATGATTAGATTTGATTGTAATGTATTATTTGTGTCCTTTTTGCAGATTAGGTTGACCTGAGCAGTTAATTATGCAGTGACTTATGCAGCGAGCTTATATAAACCGCTGAGGTTGAAACATTCACATTCACCACACAATTACCACGATTCATTTTCAAACGTATTCAATTCAAAAATCCCTTAATTTTTGTCCCATAAAATAACTCATCCTACTTCATGAATGATGATCAAGGGTGCTTTTGATCAAGGTATGAATTGACAATTGTTTTTTCTTACAATTATTGTGATTTTTATTAATCTATTTCTTTCAAGGATTAATTAAAGTGTTTTCCGAATTTTGAATGCTTAATATTTTAATTTATTCAATCAGTTTATGTTCTGGTATCCATGGCTTTGATGAATCGTGATTTATTCAATTGATTTTAGTTTTCTGTGATTACTATTGGGTGTGTATCTGTTATGTTTACATCGATTTTGGATCTTTCTGCAGCAAGAGGACAAGCTTGAAGGGGATGGCAAATCCCTGATCAAATCCATCTTCCAGATTAGTGTGATTTCTATAATTATGGTATGTTTATACTTTGTTACGAGTTATGTTAATTTACAAGATAATCTATTATTGAATTTAATTCGGGGATCAAAGGAGGTTATGCGCAGAATTAATGATGACAATGATAGAGTTCCGTGTGGTCTCAATAGTGGTTAAACTTCAAACGTTGGCTTAAAGGTATAATCATTTATCTACACATCAGTAGCTTAGGTATATTTATTACAATTGCATGTTACTATATGGCTCCATGGTGTTTCTGTAGGAATCTCAAGAAGGAAAGAGGAAGGAGAAGCTCCTAAATGAGTTGCATGCAATCAGATGGTCTAAACAATGTCAATGGTAATTTCAGCCTTTTGCTTAACATAATTTTTTTTTGAATGACAAAGTTTGGTTCAAGATTTTATTTTTGTATGATTCTCTTAAAAATACTTCTTATATCTAAAAATTTAGGTGGCCATCATGCGGCTAAAGGGCCCAAGATGACATAGCTTAATAGTTTACAGGTTACTGATTCACTGCTTTGATTCTCCCATTTTAAATTGATACACCCCGTGTTAGCTTTCTCTGACTTGGTTTTGATTCAACTTTCATTACAGAATGCATCTTCTCAGTTACTCTTCCATATAATAGATAAAGATTCTTCATGATAGCATTGGGTACAGGAAAGAAGATGTACCCGATGTAAGGCAATAACAAGTTACAAGATTGTTCGTTTTCCTTCTCTCATTCAATGTCGTGTACACCAAGGTAGTGTTCCATATCATATGGGTTAGAGATATCAAGTTTAGCCCAATAACCTAAAATGGGTCAATATGATGAAAATTAGTCATAAATGTTAATCGGGTCAAAACAACGCTAGACATGTATCATTGGTATTACACGCTTTATTTTTCGTATACAAAATATGGAGAAAAAACTCGGACTAAAACTAATTCAACCCATTTGATACATGCTATATTTATTCATAAATGGCTAAATTGGGTTATGTTTGTTTCAAAAGGGCCATATATATACTGAGCCAACAACGCATTTTTCAAGAGTTCGATTTTTGTTTATTACATGGAATTATACCATGTTGTCATTTCCACAAGCATTACATTCGTGTCTTTCTTTCTTAACCCAGCAAAATGCCACTAATATCTAGAAGATGAAAGGGATACTTATTCTTCAGATACACTTTTTTTTTCTTCTTCTTTCAAATAAGTATATGAATCATTTTCATCTTCTACGCATTCCCTTTTTTAGCACACGAGTTATGATGTTCTGTTTTCTTGCATCGTTTATGGAATCAAGCAATACAAGTATGTGGTTAACATAACATTATTTTATCTTAATGACTTATATCTAGCCACAATTATATATATATATTGTGTTGGTATAGTTAACAGGGATATGATGGCTGATTCCAATGTATTACAAAGTGCCATAGAATGTTGGAGAACGAGAACTTTCAACTTTCTCAAATGGATGTTCAACAAGCTGTTATAAGAAATAAAAATATGTTGGTCAACATGCATAGCACCTCAATGCAAAACAAGTATATGTGTGTGCGCGCGCGCAATACCTAGAATAGTTGTGAGGACAACAAGATGTTATTCAAATTGAATCGGAGACAGTTCCTGTTTAAGTTTGTTTTGCCATGACAATTAATAAAAGTCAAGATCAAACATTGTCGCAGGTTGGCCTATTTCTACAAAGGCCGGTATTCTCACATGCACAACTATATGGTGTTGTTTCAAGGGTGAAGACAAAAAAGGATTGAAGATTCTTTGTTGTGACAAGATGGTGAATACGCTACCTACACAACAAACGTTGTCTACAAAGAAGTCTTATTTTGCATATGAATAACCCCTATGTAATTAATTTAGTATAATACTTATGATTTTGTTTTATATGTAATAGATGAGCAATATATTTATGATTTTCAATTTATTGCCTTCAACATATTTGGCTAATTCATTATTTATTTTACGCGTAAAAAGAACTCGACAAACAATTATATGAAGCGTACCCGCCCATCGGGCGGGTCATGAAGCTAGTATATATATATATATATATATATATATATATATATATATATATATATATATATATATATATATATATATATATTAAGTGTAACAATAGTAATTATGTATTTAATTAATTAAGTTTATAATTAATTAAATATACTTGAGAAATCCTTATAACAATAAGTTTGTGAGGAAATATTATATTATAAATATTTTTTATTATTTATAATATATTTAAATATTAGTACTTAAAATAAATACATTTGTATTTAGAAATACTATATAAATGGAAGTATTTTTGTNAAAAGTGATGAATTCGAGTACTTTTCTTTTAGTTACAACTTAGTTTTTTTTTTAATAATTTTAATAATAAAATCACTATATATGCAATTTTCTCCACTGTTAGGTCATATACTTTTAAACTCCTACGATGATGTATATATATATGTGCTATTTTTATAATATTCAATCAACATGTAAAATACATCCATGCTCACAGATTCATTCTATAATAATTTATAATAATTTTCATGATTCATAAAAAAGATTGCATCAATATGTAATCTGATGTATTCTACATGTAATTAATATACATGAACATGTATGGCTAATAGAGCTAACGCAAATGATAATTCACGTAGTCATGAAATATATATTTTGTATCATAACTTTTATTAAGTGACAAGTTGGTCATATGTATAAATGACTTTTAATGGAAAAAGTATATAAGGTATCTATAATGTATATCAGTTGAGATGATTTTTGATATGATTGGCATAATATAAAGTTGAATATGTATATTTTGGTATAAGTAATGTATTTTGACATATCTAAATGGGTGACCTAGCTAGTTGTCGTTCTTTATCTGAGCATATCATTTAGATTTTATAAGTATTTTTACTTGCCATAGGTCGTGCCTAGGAGGCTTACGTTCGAGGGTTGCTTAGTGAATACTTGTTGTTTCGCTCTTGTACTTGTACTCCATCTTACTAGTTAAGGTGAGTTCTCAGAGCCCCATTTTACTATTTTACTCGTTTTGGGGTGGAAGCATGATTACTTAGAACTAAATTGGTTGTGCGTTTATGAAATTATGAATTTACTGAACTGATTTAATTTACCGAGCTATGTTCTGTTATTTTATGCAAATTGATGTGTATACTTATGTTTGACACTTGAGAACAATCGTGAAAGTCCCCTGGAACAACACTACTTATTAACTTACTCCCACTATACGGGAAGAGCCGTTGATGTCTATGGATAGCGCTATTAGGGGTAGAGCCATCCCCTCACTCCCACTAACCGGAGTGCATAGTATCACCTTTCCATGCTAAGTTAGAGCATGTTACTTGTAGGGGCAAGTTTTCGGCTGAATCGGCTTAAGTAGTGGACCTTTCAAGGCATAAACATGTTGTATACATAACGGACCTTTTGCACCCTACAACCAGTTGATATATTTCATTTTGAAAACTACTTGGTGTACTAAAACCTGTGAACTCACCAACTATGGCCATAGTTGACCTGTTTTTATCATGCTTTTCAGGTGATCAGAAGTAAGTGGTGATTTCTGGATGCATTGCATGGACACTCTTTTAGTTATATCATATTATCTTTTGCAAAAGTTTAAAAACAGATATTATCGTTGGGAACTTGTGTTATATGTATTATGTCTTATCTTTTGGATAATGTAAAAACTTATTGTAAAATATGATGTTTTGCTTTAAATCTTGTATGGTGTTACCTATGACTTATGCGATGTACTATGAACTGTTGCACCTCGTGTTTCCGCTTTAGCGGGGTGTGACAGAAGTGGTATCAGAGCCTCAGTTATAGAGAATGCCGGTTTTTCTAAACAAAAACCCCAACTATAACTAAAACTTACTTTCTTAAAACACCATGCATTAAAATTTTGTTTTAACTAACTTTAATACTAGTTGGACTAATCCGAGCAGTGCATCATTAATCCTTAATTATACATAGCCTGATCACCTATGTTTAATTAGGGAAGAATCATGCAATGCTGGGAGTAGTTACTTTTGAAATCTTCTTAAGTCGATTTTCCACTTAAGTCCCTGAAAAGCATAACTATGGCGCATGTGCATTGCATATTGTTGGCATTTATATTTCCACTGTTAGTGCTTAAGCATGACTTTATTTCCGACATGTTTATGCTTTAATATATTACACTATGTTTCTAAGTATACTTTTATTTCGGTCACTTTCCATTCACAGTATGTCGCACTCCTCGTCTTCCCATGTCGCTCCCACTGCTAGTGAGTCAGGACACACTGCTAGTCTTTCTAGACACCCCACATTGGACTCTGAGGAGGATCCCATGGAAGATACCGAGTCTGAGCATGAGGTGAGTAGCGAGAGACCCGCTAGTATTCCTAGTCCCACACCTGCACCGACATCCATTCCGTCTCCGCCAACCACCCGTGGCCCCATTAGGAGGCAGACTGCGAGAATGAGTGTCCGGATCCCTGAGAGAGTATCTTTAGGGACATCTTCACACCAGACTCTTGTACGGGAGATGGGTCCCCGACCATCACCACCAGTTAGAGGTGAGTATCACCTAGGTGGGCCATCATCATCATCTAACCCATACTCCACCGCACAGGTGAGTGATAGATATAGGTGGCAGAACCATATAAATCACACTGGATACCCTACAGGACTTCAACCAGATTTGAGTAGGTACCCCGGCTTGGTTACTGGAGTACCAGTGAGCCAAGGGTCAGGGATGACATCAGAGGAGCTTGAGAGAATGCAACGCTTAGCTGCAGAGGTTCGAGACTGCAGAATAGGAGTTGAATATCAGGCAGAGCTTCTACTTGAGTTTTCTGAGATGGCTGGGAGGTTGACACAGCAGGTAACCATGGCTTTAGGTACTGCTGACGAGGCTAGGGAGATTAGCCAGAGGTCTTGGTATCTATATGTGTTCACGATGATATTTTTACTGATCTTGGTGTCGGTACTTGCAGTGATGATTTTGTTCCGGGACTAGCTGTGATTTGGGTCAATATAGTCTTTTGTTTAAACTTATGTACATGTAGATTTCTTTGTAAACGTTTAGTTGCATGGTTTATTTGTACTTAGATGGTAGGCTTATGTTTGCATCAAAATCTTATATTATAATTTATGGCTAAATGCCAAATTTTGTCGAATGTTATTATCCAAATCATGTATGAAAGAATGTTTATCATTTTCCTTATATAAATATTTCTGATTTTTTTTACTTGTATGATTGTTATTGTGATAAACTTCAAATTATATTATATTTTAAACATTACTTGAAATTCATTTTGGTCAAAACTTTACTTATATAAATGGTTGTGTTAAATTGTAGAACCATGTCCGGGCGAAAGAGCACACGCAACACCAACAGTGAGGATCAGCGTAACGATCTGGAAGGAGTAGTTGCCCGACAACTTAATGCGGCATTGCCAGACCTTGTCATTAGACTTATTGAGGCCTTGAATGCCAGCCGCGGGAATCCGGGAGGAATCCCCGCAAACAATAACCAAGGATGTACATACAAGGCATTTAGGTCTTGCAATCCCAAGGAATTCCACGGCAAGGAAGGTGCTGTTGGACTGATAGCTTGGATAGAAAGCATGGAGTCTGTGCTCCATATCAGCAAGTGTTCAGATGATCACAAAGTGGAGTATGCAGCTTGTCTACTCCAAGGTAGGGCTTTGACATGGTGGAACACTCAAGTTCAAATTCGTGGACGTGAAGCTGCACTTCGACTAACTTGGGAAGAGTTTAAGAAATTGTTGCTTGAAGAATATTGTCCTAAAGGAGAGTTGCAGAAGCTAGAGTCAGAATTTTGGAATCATACCATGGTGGGTAGTGATATAGAAAAGTACACCACCCGATTTCATGAACTTGCGAGGCTAGTGCCTCACATGGTTACTCCAGAGGAAAAGCGTATTGATCGTTATATCTGGGGTTTGGCTCCTGAGATCCGAGGGATGATTACTTCAGCGAACCCACTTACTATACAGAGTGCAGTAGCTTTGGCAAATCGTCTAACCATTGATTCAGTTAGAGCTGGAGTGTGGAAAAAAGACAATGTTGGGAACAAAAGAAGAGAAGATAACCAGTCAAGGAATCGGGGTAGAGGTAACCCGGACAAAAGACAAAGGACTGCAGGGAATTTTGGGATGGTAGCCCAAGGACCAAATCAATATGTTGGTCAACTCCCGCAATGCACCAAGTGTCGTTTCCATCACACAGGGAATTGTCCAGTGTGTGCAAGATGTAAGCAAGTGGGTCACTTCACCAAGTACTGTACTGGAAGGGTTGTGAATAATAAACCGGGGTTGACTTGCTTTGAGTGTGGAAGCCGAGATCATCTAAGGAGAACCTGTCCAAGACTGAATAGAGATCCCGGCCAAGGAAACCAGAATCGTCCAAATCCAGCATTGGCTATTGAAGGAAATCCGAACCAGAGGAATAATGGCAATCAAGCTCGTGGAAGAGTTTACCTCATGGACGCTAATGAAGCTCGCCAGGACCCAAACGTCGTGACGGGTACTTTTTCTTTAAACAATCATTATGCCACTGTACTATTTGATTCTGGTGCCGATTATAGTTTCATTTCCACGAAATTTATGCCCTTAATAGATGCAAAACTTAGTATTTTGAACCCTAGCTATGAGATTGAAATAGCAAATGGCCAAAGGGTAGAAACCAATAGAATTGTTCGTGGGTGCAATTTAGTGTTAGAAGACCATTCTTTTACTATCGACTTAATACCTTTCGGTCATGGAAGTTTTGATGTAATTGTGGGGATGGATTGGTTATCAAAGTTTAAGGCCGAAATTGTTTGTCATGAGAAGATGGTCCGAATACCCTTACCGAGTGGCGAAGTACTGAAGGTTTATGGAGAGCAACCCGAAGGAAAGTTGAAGCACCTTATGAATATAAAAACAGGTGAGCGGAAACTCGAAGATATCCCTGTTGTACGAAACTTCCCCAAAGTATTTCCTGAAGATCTATCAGGATTACCCCCTCTTCGACAAGTTGAATTTCGTATAGAATTAATTCCTGGAGCAACACCAGTGGCAAAATCACCGTACCGGTTGGCACCCACTGAAATGCAAGAGTTGTCTAATCAACTCCAAGAGCTCCAAAACAAGGGTTTCATTCGGCCTAGCTGTTCACCATGGGGAGCACCCGTGTTATTCGTCAAGAAGAAGGATGGTTCATTCCGGATGTGTATAGACTACCGCGAGTTGAACAAATTGACCGTTAAGAACCGCTATCCTCTCCCGAGAATTGATGACCTGTTCGATCAATTGCAAGGATCGCGTTACTTTTCTAAGATAGACCTTCGTTCCGGTTACCATCAGTTAAGAGTACACGAAGCTGACATTCCAAAGACCGCATTTAGGACTCGATATGGGCATTTCGAGTTTACGGTTATGCCTTTCGGTCTGACCAATGCACCTGCGGTCTTCATGGATCTAATGAACCGTGTATGCAAGCCATATCTAGATAAATTTGTCATTGTGTTTATCGATGACATTTTGATTTATTCAAAGTCCAAGGAAGAACATGAAGTGCACCTAAAGTTAATATTAGAGTTGCTCGAGAAAGAGAAATTATTCGCCAAATTTTCGAAGTGTGAATTTTGGCTACAAGAAGTAAATTTCCTCGGGCATGTAATTAATAAGGATGGCATTCATGTGGACCCCAGTAAGGTCGAAGCGGTAAAAAAATTGGAAAGTCCCTACATCACCGACAGAAATTCGCTCGTTCTTAGGATTGGCAGGTTATTATCGACGATTCATCGCAAACTTCTCTAGGATTGCCAAACCTCTCACCTTACTAACTCAAAAGGATAAGAAATTTGATTGGGGCAAAGAACAAGAAGAAGCCTTTCAAGCATTGAAAGATAAATTGTGTAATGCCCCAATTCTAACACTCCCGGACGGGCCAGAAGACTTTGTGGTTTATAGTGACGCGTCGAACCAAGGTTTTGGATGCGTGCTGATGCAAAGGGGCAAGGTGATTGCTTACGCATCCCGACAGCTAAAGGTTCATGAGAAGAATTATACCACCCATGATTTAGAGTTGGGTGCTGTAGTATTCGCTCTCAAAACCTGGAGACACTATTTGTATGGGACGAAGAGTGTTATTTACACTGATCATAAAAGCCTTCAGCATATTTTTGACCAAAAGGAGTTGAATATGCGACAGAGACGTTGGATTGAACTCTTTAGTGATTACAACTGCGAGATTCGCTATCATCCGGGAAAAGCGAATGTGGTAGCTGACGCGTTAAGTAGGAAGGAAAGGGTTAAACCAAAGAGAGTACGGGCTATGAGCATGACAATTCATTCGGGTATCAAGGGCAAGATACTGGAAGCTCAGAATGAAGCGTCCAAGGACTTAAGTGCACCAGCAGAAATGCTACGAGGATTACTCAAACAGATGGAGAGAAAAGGTGATGGCGGATTATACTTTTTAGATCGAATCTGGGTTCCGTCGATAGGTAATGTAAGGACCCTAATCATGGATGAAGCTCATGCAACAAAGTACTCTGTTCATCCAGGAGCGGATAAGATGTACTACGACCTTAGAGATATTTACTGGTGGCCTGGAATGAAAAAGGACATAGCCTTGTATGTTAGCAAGTGTCTGACTTGCTCGAAGGTTAAGGCTGAGCACCAAAAACCCTCAGGATTGTTGCAGCAGCCAGACATTCCTGAGTGGAAATGGGAGAGAATAACCATGGATTTCATTACGAAACTTCCCAGAACTAGTAGTGGGCACGATACAATTTGGGTTATTGTAGATAGATTGACAAAGTCTGCACATTTTCTAGCGATTCGTGAGGACTACGAGATGGAGAAGCTAGCAAGAATTTACATTAACGAGATAGTAGCAAGACACGGAGTGCCTGTATCAATTATATCTGACCGTGATAGTCGATTCACGTCGCACTTTTGGCAGACATTACAGAAGGCATTGGGAACACGTTTGGACATGAGTACGGCTTATCATCCTCAGACCGATGGTCAGAGTGAACGTACTATCCAGACATTGGAGGACATGCTTAGAGCATGTGCTCTCGACTTTAGAGGAAGCTGGGATACACACCTTCCCTTAGTTGAATTCTCTTACAACAATAGTTACCATTCAAGCATTAAACGTCCCCCATTTGAAGCACTATACGGGCGAAAATGTCGATCACCTATCATTTGGGCTGAAGTTGGAGAAAGTCAATTGACTGGGCCGCAAATCGTGCAGGAGACGACCGATAAAATATTTCAAATCAAGGAGAAGCTCAAGGCAGCAAGAGATCGCCAAAAGAGCTATGCCGATAATCGACGTAGGCCCTTAGAGTTTAATGTCGGCGATAAAGTTTTACTCAAGGTATCCCCTTGGAAAGGTATGGTTCGATTTGGCAGAAGGAGCAAGTTAGCACCAAGGTATGTGGGACCGTTCGAGATTGTTGAACGAATCGGTGATGTAGCTTACCGACTAAGATTACCTCAAGAAATGAGTGGCATTCATGATACGTTTCATGTGTCAAACCTGAAGAAATGTCTGGCAGATACAAACTTACACGTACCCCTAAACGAACTCAAGATAAATGAAAATTTACGCTTCGTTGAAGAGCCAGTGGAGATCATGGACCGTGAAGTCAAGAGATTGAAGCAGAGTCGAATTCCTATTATTAAGGTCCGATGGAATTCACGACGAGGTCCTGAATTTACATGGGAGCGTGAGGACGAAATCAAACGCAAGTACCCACACCTGTTCACGAACCCCTCATCTCTAGGAGGAACAAGTTGAATTTTGGGGACAAAATTCCTTTCAACGAGGTAAATACTATAACAACCGTCTAGGCTCAGGTTAGTGACCGATAATATTTTATAACACATTTGACTTAAAATATGCTTTTAAGCTAGTTTTGCGTCAGTCGGGTCATTTTATATCTTGTGTTCATTTTTAGGCACCCTCACGTTATGAACGTACCCACGACCTACAATTTTATTTAATATTGACTAAGTATAAATGATATGCTCAAGCCATTTTAAAATAGTTAGTGTCACTCACATTTAAAAACTTAGTCCAATTTTATGTGTATATGTCATTTTAAGTATAACCTGATGTTGCATCTACGAATTTACGTTTTAGACTTAAAGCATTTTCTATACACTTTAACATTAAACGTAATTGTACATACCATAATTTAGCTTCGTGAGCAAGTAAATAATAGACTTTTACTAATCACTGTTGGACACTAAACTCTACATCATCCATGACACGTATCACTTAGCTATCAAAGTGGCAAAAGTAATTTTTTTATAATTTTCTGACTACATTTTATAACATTTGATATAAATAAGCTAATATCACTATTTATCTCAGTAGAACTAAAATAAAATAAAAACCAAAGAAGGCCTTGTAATATCTTGACTCCATCGACTGCTTAGTACTTGACGGAGAAACGTAAATTCGACCTTTAATCCTTATTTGTTTTGCTATATTCTTATAAGTTATAACAGATCCTTGTAGCACTAGATTTAGTTGTATTACTTTTATTTATTTATTTATTTATTTATTTTCTTTCTTTCTTTCTTGGAAATCTCTTTATAAAAACAACAAGAATATATTTAGACTAAAAAAAAAAAAAAAAAAAAAAAAAAAAAAAAAAAAAAAAAAAAAACAGATTACACTCCATAATCATCAATAATTGGCCTTACTAGCAGATCTTTATCTTATTTTATTCACTATCTGTTCCTTAGTGGGTCGGTGGTGTTTAGAATTTAATTTAGGTTTGCACTTTGTAGGGTCTATTAACTTTAAGTCCTTTTATGTGTTGGATGTAACAACAACCAAGTGTGAGTGGATTGCTTTAAATCGTGACCTGGTTGTTTTTGTATCGTGACTTTTATTTGGTAAACCCTAATCGACATTATTAACACATATCCTCTTCGATTAAGGGTTCTTGCTGGTTGTTTCGTGT
>LBNU01005231.1:77431-87750 GCA_014162995.1 Artemisia annua | reverse complement strand
ATCACTTGCTCGAATTTGGGAAGTTTATATAAGATAATCATCTTTATTCTTCGATTAAGTATTTCTTTCATATTCTCGAGCCTTTAAGTAATGAAAACTTCGTCACGGGCTTTTCTTGAGTGAATATCAACTCTGACTCGGCTTCTTGACTCTTTTCCACATCTCGTGCTCTTTTTGGGCTTTTAGGTTGCTTTTTGTGATGTTTTAGCAATATCCATACCTGCACAGTCATAAACACAAAAACACGATATCTTTGGCTTTGAACGTTAGTTTTTTGGTCTAAAATAGTCTAATAATGGTGAATAAAAGATATGTGAATAAGCACATATCAATCCCAATATTACATCCATGTTCACCGACCCATTGAGTAAAATCAGTACGAGGAATAATTCTTTAACTACTATCAATGACTTCGATCCATAATTTATCAGTACGAGGAGACCTTTGTTTGAAGCAGCCAATCATCACTAAAAACACCAACTCATGATAATTAATAAGTACGAGGTGTGATCTTAGCATGCACTACCGTGTGTAATGACCAGTTAAGCGTAGCAGTGGAAATATCGAAACACACTAGCAGTGGTAACGGGAAGCATAGCAGTGGAAACGAAAAACACGAGCAGTGGAAAAATTCTGAGCGCAGTAGTGGAAACATATACATGAGCAGTGGTAAGTCCTTTTGAGTAGCAGTGTAAATCTTTATTCCAAACAAATGGTAACCTCACAAGGCGTAGCCTTACTCTTACTCGACATCAACACCACCAGTAACCTTACTTTGACAAAAAGAATTCATCCAGTAACCTTCCTTGTTACCAGTAACTCCATTCCATAAAACTCTCTACCTCACCAGTAGCGTATCTCCATAAACCAGTAACTTCATCAAATAAGCATTACTTCCACCATACATCAGTTAACAAACGTACAAAAGTAGCTTGAACTATTCATCAGTACCCTTTGATACAAGTAGCAGCAATACGTCCCACAACCTGTCAACAGTAAAAGCTTGCGTTTTTCTCCTTTGTCGCCAAGTGAGAGAGAGTTTCAAGGGTTTCTAAAATGGCTAGGGTTTTCTGTATGATATATTAAATATAAACAGTAGCAGCCATAGGGTTTCCTTTAAGTAATAAAGAACATAGCTTATTCAAGAAACCCTAAACAATCCTTAATGTTTTGCCAAAAAAAAAAAAAAGAAACCCTAAATATAAATCGATCAGAATAACATACCATATCTGCTTCAATACATGTATCATCAACACCAAATAGCAAATAAACCAACTTCCATGATTAATGAATAAGATTAGAACCAAAATCATGAAGTTGATTCAAGAAAACCCTAAAAATTCGACTTACCAAAACAGTTTCTGCAGCAGTTTTCAAGACACCATAGCTTTCAGTTGAAAGCTCAGATCAAAGATCCCTTCGGTGGAAATCTTCATTGATATACAGAGAAGCTCCAGAAAAAATTTCGTTACGATCCAACGGTTAACGAAGGAGCTATCGCGGATTGAAAATTGCAGTTCAGAAAGTTACGAAAATTGTAACCAAATTCGAATTTTCTACTTTTCTTTGAAAAACCTTATAGATCCTAGATCACGAGCAACCTGTCTCTGATGCCACTTGTTAACTGCAACTTGAAGATCCTTGGTGGTATAGCATGGATTAAGGGGAAGTCGTTATCTTTCATATATGTTAGCTTTGGGGGAAGTTCGTGCTTACTGGGTTTTGTCATATCAACTAGGGGAAGATTGTTGGGAATTACATTTGAGTTGATAGACAAAACATATGAAAGATGAAGGACTTATGATGATAAAGTGAAGAATGCAAAACACAAGGGACTTGCTTGTTAAAGAAGATTTATTTATTAGTCCCTCGTAGTATTTTGTAACCCTAGTATCTCTATTATATAAAGAGATACAGGGAATAGGTTTTATATGTACGTACAAGATGTAAAACCAGGAAAAGTGTGTGTGGGAAACCTAGGCGCAGGGTTTGGGAAAAACGCCTAGGTTAGAGTGTTTGTGTTAAGTCTCAAGGATCATAGATCCCTGTTAGAGTGTAACCGTGCTATACTTGATCACATAGCATTGGGGCTTATTGTTTGTTAGTGTTAGAGATGATGACGAGAAACCTTATAGCAATAACAATGATGTTTTATATATTCCGCTGTGCATGTTAATGTTTGTTATTGTTATTCCTAGATAAAGACCTAACAAGTCTGAGCTTAAACGATTCTTAACAGAATTGATCCTAATAATGATCGTCTAATAGAAATTACACATGCATATAATTCATCAAACCCATCTAACTTTACCCCCAACTCCTCTTGGATATCACTAAGATCACACAAAAATTCATTGGAATGATAAGAAGCAAATCTATTAGTGAAATATAATTGTTCCTCCATTGTCAATGATCTAAACGGAATTTCATTCGCCTTGGTGACAAATGAAAATGGTTTTACGAACAAAGGGCACGAAGAAAAGATAGACTAAAGAAAACCTAGAAAAATAAAATAAAATCTCACTAGAAAGGAATCTAGTGAGTAGACCTAAGTAAAAAATAAAATTCAACCTAAGCAATAACTATTCCCCAGTAGCGGCGCCAAAAACTTGATGCGTGGGTTTTGCAACCTTCGCAATAGGTTTTACCTCTCAAGGGATCTTGAGAAGCTTACAACCCCCATAAGGCAGTGTACCTGACCGATGTAGTATCGTGAAGTGGCAAGTACCGGGGGATTGATCGTTCTGTCGGGGAATAGTGTCGTTAGGATTGAAAACTACTCTAATTTAGGTCTAAGGGTTGAGGGATGATTCTTTTTGTATTTTTATATTTTATGAAAGCAAGTAAAATCTCGGGTATTTGGAAGAGTGGGCGGAATTAGTTGCTAATCAACTAACCCAAATATCTACTATTGCAAATAAAATAACAAGAAAGGTAAATTGGTTGTGAAACTTATATGGAGAAAAGTGTGCTTACTTAGATTTCCTTACTCCCTAGCTATCGTTTACCGGTTAATTGGTTTGTTATAATTGAGTGGATGATGGGTTGTATTCCTTTAAACCATTCGTAGGGCCCTGTACGATCTACCCTAACTCTATAAGCTCCAACTTCACTCCTATGTCGAGCCGACTAAAAGCTCCTAACATAGGATCACTAGAATTTGCTTATGCATTAAATATAACCATATAATCGTAGTACACATCCGATTCATGTTTCTTAAGACGTTCAAGCAAGTTACCATATAGGAGTTAGCCAGTTTTCTTAAGCCTAACATCGACATCACCCACCCACAACAATCAATAACAAACTAACAAGTAATCAATAGCTAGGTTTTATTAGATCTAAGCAAACACAAGAGAAACCTAGCCTAGCATGTTAAAGTAAAGACAAGCATAAGATATAATCAAGCAACACTTAGATATATTGATTGATTTGAAAGGAGACTTATCTTTAATTGAACATGAATGATTCAAGGGTGAAAACCCCTGAAAATACAGTAAACTACGACCTAGGGTTTATCCCTAAAGTTCTCCCCAAAAGTTACACACCTAATGAATGAAAACTAGAAAATTATATATAGATTTTACAACTTGACGGCGTCACGTTTTAGCTTGTGACGCCGTCACCTCGCCGCCAAAACTCTTCTCGGATTGCTCAGATCCACTCTTGACGCCGTCCCTCTTT
Organism: Artemisia annua; assembly: GCA_014162995.1. Taxonomy (NCBI): domain Eukaryota; kingdom Viridiplantae; phylum Streptophyta; class Magnoliopsida; order Asterales; family Asteraceae; genus Artemisia; species Artemisia annua. The sequence continues at coordinate 84,066 of LBNU01005231.1, read as the reverse complement.
AAAACTCTCTGGGCCGTCTCTCTTTAACTTATAACGTGACGGCCTTGGTAAAATAACACGTGACGCCGTCACGTGTAAATGCTTCAAAATCATTCTAGCCCGTCAAGTGTAAAATTATCCACCTCTTTGTCAAAGCGTGACGCCGTCACCTCGTAAAGAGTGATGCTGTCAGGTACTGTTTCCAGCATAATTTGAGACTTTGTCATTTTCTTCACTTTTATGCTCCAAAAATGTCCAAAATACCTTCTTTCCAGATTTCTTCTCCAAAGTCCCTAAAATGACAAAAGGAACGATTTAAGGAAATATTTGATCAAATAATTACCAATTAGGGTTTAAATGTGATAAGGCGAAAAGTGTACCGCTTTTCGGGGGTCATTTAAGCCCTAAATCGTATTTATTTGATCAAATATTGCCCTAAATCATTCCTTTTGGCATTTTAGGTACTTTGGAGAGAAATTATGGAAAAGGAAGCATTTTGGACGTTTTCGGAGCATAAAAGTGAAGAATTCGACAAAGTGTCAAAAATATGGAACAGTACCTTGACAGCGTCAAGACCACACCTGACGGCGTCAAGTCATGATAAGCCAGAACGGATTAAAGAGGGACGGTGTCAAGAAGGATATCAAGAAACCCTAACCACGGCGAGGTGACGGCGTCAAGGCTATAACGTGACGCTGTCAGATCTGTTTTTCTATATATATTCGCATAATTTTTAGTCATGAGTGTGGTACTTTTTAGAGAGAAACCCTAGACGATTTTTGCAGCTTTTTTAAGGGTTTTATACCCTTGGATCTCTCATGTTACATAGAAGATTAGTAATCAATTAATCATTCTATATGTCTATGTGTTGTTTGATTCTATCTTGTTCTTGTCTTTTGTTTAACATGCTAGGCTAGATTTTCCTTGTGTTTGCTTAGATCTAATGAAACCTAACTATTGATTATTGATTGAATGGTTTGTTATTAATTGTATTGGATGGGTGATGATCGATGTTAGGCTTAAGAAAACTGGCAGACTTCCGGTTGGTAACATGATTGAACGTCTTAAGAAACATGAACCAAGGTGTACTATGGTTATTTTGATTGTATTTAATGCATGAGTGAATTCTAGTGATCCCATGTTAGGAGCTTCTTAGCCGGCTCGACATAGGAGTGAAGTAGGATCTCATAGAGTTAGGGGAAGTCCGTACACACCCATATGAATGGTATTAAGGAATACAATCCGTCATCCACGCAATTAATACACACTAATCAATCGGTAAAAGATAGTTAGGGAGTAAGGAAATCTAAGTAAACACACTTCTCTCCATATTAGTTTTCACAAACATTTACTTTCTTGTTATTTTATTTTATTTGCATTAGTAGTTATTTGGGTTAGTTGACTAGCAACTAATTCCGCCCACTCCTCCAAAACCCGAGATTTTTACTTGCTTTCCTAAAAATAATAAAATACAAAATGAATCTTCCCTCACCCCTAGACCTATTAGAGTAGCTTTCCAATCCTAACAACACTATTCCCGCTGAGAACGATCAATCCCCCGGTACTTGCCACTACACTATACTACATCGGTCAGCTACACTGCCTGGTGGGGATTGCAAGCTTCTCAAGATCCCTTGAGAGGTAAAACCCTAGTGCGTGGTCGCAATCCCGCGCATCAAAGTTTTTGGCACCGCTACCGGGGAATAGTTATTGTTTAGGTTGAATTTTTATTTTATTAGGTCTACTCACTAGATTCCTTTCTAGTGAGATTTTTATTTTATTTTTCTTTTTCTAGGATTTCTTTAGTCTATCTTATTTCTTCGTGCCTTTGTTCGTAACCATTACCATCCGCCAACAAGGAAGGTGGTAATATCCTCGACCCCAACAACCCACCACAACCAAACCAACCTCCTAGAGCCCATACTTTAGGAGAGTACTCCCGTCCTAGTCACCAAGGCTATCGAAACACCATTGAGCTCACCCAAGGAGCCAATGTGTCTCCCTTGCAATCCGACACCATCCGGTTAGTGCAAAGCGGATGCGCTTTCCATGGACTTCGTTCCAAAGATCCTAATCAACACCTCAAGGACTTCTTTAAGATCGTAGATTCCATAGACCTTGATGTTGACACTCGAGAGACTACCCGATTACGTCTCTTCCAATTCTCTCTGCGAGACCATGCTAGTCAGTGGCTAGAGTGTCTACCCGCAAGATCCATCACCTCTTGGGATGATCTCACAACTCGCTTCTTAGCTCAATTTTTCCCTCCAGGAAGAACCACAAAGCAAAGGAATGACATCTTGGTGTTCCAACAACGCCAAGGCGAAACCCTCTATGAGGCATGGACTCGATTCAAGGACTTACTCCAAAAAGTCCCTCATCATGGCATAGACCTTTGGCTCCAAGTCCAAATATTCTATGACCATATCAATCTCCCCACAAGGCAAACCATTGACCAAGCGGCCGGTGGTAAGCTACGTGATCTAAGTGCGGAACAATCATGGGATCTCCTAGAAGATCTTGCTCTTTATGACAACGAAAGTTGGAATGATCTCTGTGATTTGAATAAAACGATCAAGGCAATATCTTTGCCTTCGAACAATTCAAGCACTTCCGACCGTAGGATCATAGAGCTTGAAGACCAAGTCAAGTTTCTTATGAAATCCTACGAGGCTCCTAAACCTTCAAGCCAAGTGAACAAAATCACTTCTTCGTGCGAATTATGTAGTGGTCCCCACGACACTCGTGATTGCATGGAACTCCCCGAACAAGCTTTTGCGGACTACGCAACCTCGCGTACCGACAGAGCGGGAGACAAGTGGTACACTTTCAAACCCGAGCCAAACCCTTAGGGTGATTCCTACAACCCATCTTGGAAAAATCACCCAAACCTTAGGTGGAAGCCAAACCAAAACACACCCCAAAACAATTCTTCCAACCCACATTATCGTTTTCAACCCAACGGTTTAAACTCGAACCGTACCTTCAACAACAATCCTTCCACAACTATGGTAGTACTAATAACTTTGAAGGATTGATGTCGAAATTTATGGCATCTCAAGAAGCTCGTATATCCAAGTTTGAATCCGATTTCAAGCAAAGGCAAAGTGAGATGACCAATAAAATCGACGCCTTGTTGAAAGTTTTCAATGACTGAGAGATGGGAGCCCTCCCGAGCGACACGGTCAAGAACCCGAAACTAAACGTTAACTCCATTTCTTCAGTTTCGTCCCCTAGTTCTTGCCCACAATACTATTCGGTCAACGCCATGAGCACGTGTTTCAAACAAACCCAAATCCCTCAAAAAGACCATGAGAATAAGATATCCAACACTAAATTGGTCAACAACATAGTTGAAACACCTCCCACTCAAAACCTTGACGAAGAATTCAAGGGGCTCCACCTTGAACGTCCGGTTATTGATGTGTTACAACGAGCCCCCTACTATAACTCCCTCTTAGAAAAATATGAGAAGAAGCTCAAGTTAGGTGACAAGGGGACCGCCTTCGTTCGAAACAAGCTACCTAAGAAATTGGATGACCCGGGCTTATTTGTCCTACCGTGCAAGATCGGTAATTCGGAGGCTTATGACACATTAGCCGATCTTGGTTCAAGCCTTAACTTACTTCCACTACCCCTATACACCACCCTCAAACCAGGAAAGCTAGAAGAAACCGACGTAATAATAGGTTTAGCGGATAGAAGTGTAGCATACCCGGTAGGAGTAGTAAAGGACGTGGTAGTTCACATAGGGAGGTTGACAATTTTAGCCGATTTCCACGTCCTCGACTTGATTAGCGACCCTACATGCCCCTTGTTGGTAGGAAGAGGATTTCTAGCCACCGCTAGTGCTATGATTGATTGTAAGGAATCCAAAATAGCGGTAGGAGAAGGAGAAACTTGGTCGGTATATGATGTTAACAAACATGCCTATGACACCCTTGAGGAATCAACCGATGTTAATAGGAGGCCCTCTAGATACGGACCATTGTTAGAAGGAGACTTCATTGGACCCCAAAATCCATTCTACCTAGAAGAGGAGTTTGTAAACCGAACACAAACCCTTTGAAGATCCCCTAGTTTTTAGAAAGATGATTGACTTCCTAGGAGTTTTGCCAATTAACCTAGCCATGAATAAGTGGAAAAGCAAAGGCAATAAACAGAAATGGAATTGGGAAAAGCCACCTAAGGAAGGAGATGGATCATGACACATAAAGATGACTCTATATGATCCAGATGGAGAGAAGTTAGAGAGGTCATATTTCACAAAACGCACCAATAGGACACTTCCAACTCAACCCTAAGGATGTCCTCGATGCGGAACTCACCTACGTAGGATAGAGTGACCTTGAGTCTAGCTACAAGACTCGTTAATAAAGAAAAGCGCTTCTTGGGAGGCAACCCAAGCTTTGTGTGTTTATTTATTTGTTTGTTTGATTTTATTTGCTTTCGTATATATGTTTTATTTTTATTGTTATTGATTCATGCTTCAAACTAAATTGTGAAAATGTTTTATTTTATTTTTAACTTCGTCTTAACTACATATAAAGGTATTTTACAAAAGATAAGTGTAAGGGAAATCTAAATCGGTTTATAAGAACAAATAAACATGAATCATAACAATATTAAATTAGCATGCATATTAGTAATTGTTTGAGTCAAATGCTTGTATCGAGTCATAATGATATTTTACAAGATTTCCAGGAAGTAAGAATTGAGGTTTTCTAGAAATTTTCCGGAAACTTAACATGAAAATATGTCAGATCACTTCTGACGGCGTCAAGCTCCAGGCTGACGCCGTCAAGTTCAGTTTTCTGGAATTTTTTTGAAAGTTTTGTTTTTCTTCTGGAATCATAAAATACTTTATAAAATCTCTAACTTATAAACTCCAGGAATCTGCAAAATATTCATTCCACAAGCATTATATCCTTATACAGATTTATCCCGCCGATGTTATGCAGGTTTTCGTGTTTGTTTTCTCAGGTTTAACAGGTTATTTTGGACAAGAAGATGATTTATATTTCGGAAGGGAAGCTTTGAGTGTTCATTTTCTTGGAAGAAGATCTAACCATGTTACCCCTTCATATACCGAGCGAATCAGGGGAGTATTTGATTTCATTCTTTTACCTTATTTACTTTTACATCTTATTATTTGAACATTGGGGACAATGTTCATCTTAAGTATAAGGGGGGGGGGGTAAATTACGATACCTTAGAGAATGCAATTACGCTTGATTTTTGTTTGTTTAAAGGTAGATGTGTAATAAAACTGAGATAAATACCTGTTAGGGCAATTTTAGTGCCAAATTTAAAATTTTTTACAACATTTAGGAGTGAAACTTTGGTCTTAATGAGCGTCTCATGGATAGGAGTTATATGACTAGCACAAAACCGTACCACTAAAAAAAATTTCCACCCGAAATATGTGAGGTTCGCCCCTAGAATTGGTAGGAAAAGCATTCATCTTTAATGCTATTGTGTGTGTACCGGTAGCACTTAGATTCTAGAACTTGCGATAGGACCATCCCGAATCCACAAGTGAGACTACATTCGTGTAGTTAGATTTACCACATGATAAGAGGCATTAGGATTAACCCATTATTTTACACCTGTGTTTTTGTTATAATTACATTGACTTCATTGGTCAAGTAATTCTCCTACACCCTTAGCGTTGTAATCATTTTTAGTACACGATACTCCTAGTACACCCCTCCAAAGCCTATCTATTCATTTCTAACTTTAAGCATCTTACTTAAAGGAAGAATTTGTTACACCCTACTTAAATGTACACCCAAATCGCCTTAGCCTACCTTGTATGCACTCACCTTTAGTGCATTATTGTGACAACATTTGTTAAACCCTTAGTTAATTATCTAATTGATTACATGGTTGCTAAGTCAAGTCATATCCTTGTACATATTGTTTTGGGACGATTGGGACTCATGCGTAAAGTACTAGTGTAATGGAGTAATGGGGAAGAACAACATTATTACCCCCATATGTGCTAAATATTTTAAAAGTACTCCAAGTGTTTAGATTATCTTAATTCGAATCATTAGATTAGTTATTTGTAAAGTACGTAAAAGTTCAAGTGTAAGGGGAGAACCGAGGCCCCTATGATGTATTATTTTGGATGGTAGGGCAAGAATGTATGTGAAAAAAAAAAAATCGAAAAAATCAAGAAAAATACAAAAAAAAAATGAGAAAAAGAAAAGTAGAAAAAAAACATACGGACTACCATCCCGTTTCTTTTTATGTTTATTTTATGTTTGTAGGATATCATATAACATCAAACACGTGTGGTATACTTGGTATGGATCGAATAAAGAAGAAAAAAAGAAGAAGAAAACTAGAGAGAGAAAGTAGAGAGAGAAAGAGATGGAACATAGAGAGAAAACCAAAAAAAAAGAAAATAAGATTATGAGAGGTTCAACCCTCTCCAAGGAAGGAGAGGGCCTTTTATATGTACAAGGTATTTTGCCACTACTGGGCTGTGGATCGGGCTGACAGTGGGTAAAGACCCGACCCGACTCCACGAATACTAACTATTACTAATCTACGTACTAATTACTATTATAAATACTACGAGCTAAACAATGCTTAATCGTACTTGGGGTGACCGAATCTTCTATAAGAAAAATCGTATTCCTAACAAT
>LBNU01005231.1:54667-73106 GCA_014162995.1 Artemisia annua | reverse complement strand
TATATATATATATATATATATATATATATATATATATATATATATATATATATATATATATATATATATATATATATATATATTCCAATTCTCATATTCCCGACTAAGCAACATGTTTTTGATTGTTTTCTTGATAAATAAGTAGAAACGAAAAATCAGGGCTCAGAAAAGTGTATCTAGTGGATAATAGCACTAAAAGTGAGTGCTAAATAGGTTAAGTTTCGATTAGAAAATGGATGGCTTATATATGGTGTAATTCCTAGTTTTTGCCTCTTATCATATAAAAATACTTATATCACACGAATGTGATTTCACTGCGGTCTCATAATGATTTCAAATACAAGTTCTAGAATCACGTAAATTATCGGCACACTCATAAACAAAGAAATCAAGCATAAAAGGTGTATGCCGATATAGACTCGAAATCCTCACATTTATAGTGGTAATGGTCATAAAATGTGCAAATAATGTCATTAATCCCGATTCAGACTTCTTATGATCGTTTTGGATACGTTTTCTATAAAACTCTTTAGTTATTTCCAATTTTTTAATTTTTAATATACCCCCGTAATCGGCACACATTACTAAAATGTGCGTCGGTCTTTCTTTATAACTACGGTGTTTTTATGCCAAAAGTGGCGCTTTTTATTATATTTTGTCTTAACCGTTTAAAGTTTTTCATATATTAGCATAAATTTTTCTTTAATTTTCAAGTTATCTTCCCCCATACTTAAATTAAGCATTGTCCATAATGCTTTAGAATTAAAAACAAAGTATAACGGTAAAAATAAAGGATAGCGATACTTCCTGGGTATGCTTTGTTATTCCCCGAGAAATCTCCAAGTATTTTTTCCATCTTTTTGGACCAATCTTTCCTGCATTCATACATCATTCAACAAACAATTTCATAAAATGGTAGTTTGGCCTTGGCATACTACATTAGCATTATATATATAGCATAGATATTAGTTAAATTATTCAAAGTGTTTTACGTGGCAACCATGGTGCCAACGTGCCGGTGGTATGGTGCAAGTGTCAAATTGTTTTAGGTGGGTACCAACAGAGGTACCCTGAATAAAGACCATTGTTATGAAACATTGTTTTGAAATTGTTTTTAAATCATGACCAACACACTGGTCATCCAAACATCCAAACCCCGCCGTGTATCCTGCCAAGCACGGCTGCCTTCCATCCTGCTAATCACCAGATGCTTACTGGCTCAATCTCCAACACTTTTGGCAAGTCCCTAATCTTTCCAGTCCCTGCATATCTTAAGTATCCAAAGTTCCTCATCTCCACAGGCTTGCAACTCACTAGGTCACCAAACAACTCCATTCCTTCTTCATTAAAGAATCCTAAGTTCTTTGCTATCCTAGTGACAATATGAACAGAACAAATTCGAGTTCCACCAGCAGACACAGCTCCTTCACTCAAATGTTGTGCTATCAACCAACTCAAATTTAAACTGGACAAATGATGATTCCTCACAAACACATATAGTATCCAAAAATCCATCTCCAAAACATACTGCTCATAGTGTGCTCTGTGAAAAATTGACTTCACCATCACCTTGTGAAGTACTTGCAGCAATGGGTTTCTAATCTTCCAAACTCTTTTCTTCCCATAAATTCTAACATCCTCTCCACTGATTTCGTTCCAAAATTCATCTGCATTGAAACTTTCTATTGCTCTTTCTCCTTCCAATACCAACCTTTCAACGTTCACATCTCCTATCTCTTTATCTGAGTGAATACCCAACAACTTACTGAACTCCAATAAAGAGACTGATCTCTCAACTCCTCCTAGTCTAAACCTCATAAACTTATCTGTCAACACATCTTCATCAGATATCTCCTTCTTCACTGACAAGGAACTAAAAAACTGCAAGCACCACTCCATGTAAATTGGTTCTCTAATTTCTAAGGCTTTCTTCCACATCTGAGAAGTTACAATCCTATGACCATACACAACTCTCATAAGGAGCATATCTTCCAGGAACTCATTACAACCAAGTTCTTTCATAATTCTCCAACTTATTATTCTAGGTGCATCGATTTCCCTGAAATAAATCTTGTTAAGTTTCTCATTTAAAACTCTCTTTGCTGATTTGCCTACTCCTTTCCAAAAAAGGTTTGGGGGTTCTTCAGGTTGTCTCTTAGGTGTTTTAAGAGCCCCCTGGTTCTAGATGCAACATTAGAGCTTCCTTCACCATCCATGTTCTACTCACACAATCACAAACAAGCAACATTAGTTGTTAGAAAACATAGGCATCACAAATTCAATCAATTAAGCAAGTTTCATGTATACTGTGACTAAATTTTTCCAGAAAAGCGGCGGTTTTAGATATAAAACCGGCGTTTACGTGACAAAATTTTCCAAATTATGAAAATGTTCGGCGGTTTTTAAAAAAAACTCCGCGGTCTTGGCCCTCAAGAGCGGCGGTTTATATGCCATGCACACAAGTGCTCTGGTTCTTAGTCAAAAACCATTTTCATCTCACATAGGTATCAAAACTTTATCCTTATTAGGCCTTTTGATATGTGTCTAATTAGACATATCTTTTACCTCATTTAACGGACCAAAACGACTGAAAACACACAGATATGCCTTAAAATACTGCAAATATCCTTGGATTGTGTTTTTATGTGTTTCAGGTACAAAAGCATTGAAAACAGACGAAAAACAAGCAAAGTTTGCAGAATTGGCAGAAACAGTCCCTGAACATTCTGAAATTGTTAGAATTGGTCCCTGGAAGATTTATTTTGAAGAAAAGTCAACAACAGTCCCCCAGGAATCAAGAAATGACTTTTGAGGTCCTTGGAGTATAACTTTCAAAGTTTGGCGAAAACAGCCCCTCAAGTTTGAATTTTGGCAGTTTAAGTCCCTAGGCATTTAAAATTGGAAAATTATCATTAAGGGTCCTTGGTAATTGGAATGTGGCAAAAATCACCCCTTGGAATACTTTGGAAGTGTGGCAGGATCAGCCCTTCAAATTTAGAAAATAGCACTTTTGGTCCTTATGGTTATATTTACTAAACCAAACGGATACCCTTATACTTATTTACCCACCCAACACCCTTATTTATCCAACCCATTAAATACCCCAGTCCAACCATGCCCAACTTCCCCTGTGGCCCAAAACACAAATAAACCCAAAACCCCCGTTTAATATAAACCATGGTCAAACTCCTGGTTTGACTCACCTTCCCTCCACCTAATCCCCATTACCACCTCTACTTGTGCCTGCAAAAACCAACCCCCCCTCACCTCCAACTCACTCCCTCATTCCATGTTCCCTTGACATCCACTAAGCCCCAAGAAGTATTAAATGCTCCTATAAACCCTCCAAGTTATCTAACTGCCAGTGGACTATTTTGGCGCCAAAAACATTTGAACGGCTCAGATCATTTTTACTAATCCAAGGGCTCAAATAGGAAGTGGGAAAGAGAGAGAACCCAACCTCAGTCCATATAAGTGAAGAAAAAGAAAGAAAGAAGTAGTAGTTAACTAGAGTAGCTAATTAGAGTAGTAAAAATGTCGTACTTAGTGTAATTTAATTTATAGTTGAATTTTTCAATTTAAAAGAGTTGTAATCAGTCTCTTTAATGTAATTTGAACTTTCTTTACCCTTAATTCCAAGTTTACTTTACAAAATTCAGATTTGGCATTTTTGAGTGAAATTGACATCTTCACTTAAATATTGTTAAAAGTTGTTTCAGTGATTCCATTAAGCTTACATAAGTTACTGTTAAGCTTTTATAAATCTTCTAAAGCATTATAACTAGTTCTACTCAAAGTATGAAAAATAATCAAAAATCACTAAAAATCATTATAAATTAAAAAATCAGTGTAGAAAGAAGGAGAAGCAGTGGAGCATGGTAAATTTTGGATTGCCATAGTTTTAGAACCTCAGGGGAGGTGTTAGGATGCTTGTGGTCTTTGGTTCATTAGCTTTCTACTTGGAATCCATTTGTGAGTATTTTCCCACTTTTTGGCAGTTTACTGTAGCACTGGGTAATTCTATGTTGTTCTTATGTTTCTGTGTCCATTATGTGTTATTAAGTTGGTTAGATGCTATGGTGTTGCTGTTATTTGTTTAGATCCACAGATGTGCATTTACTTACTTAATTGGTTAAAATCTGTATTATTAGCTATAATCTCTATTAGTATTTGCTTCTACATTTTCTTAGCTTAATTTAATCTATTGTAGTTGTTTACATCATCTGCATAAGCTGTCCAAGTGTGAATCTTTCATTTGCCTTGAAATTCTTAAAACTAGTTTGTTTAAAGGAGTGTTTGGGACAGTAAAGTTTTAGGTGTTGAAGGTAGTTTTTGTGGTTGATTTCTATTGTATCATCTCATATTAGGTAATACTAGTTCATAGTTGTCATAAAATCAAGTTCTCATTTGTTAAAAAGTCAAATCCTAGTTTTATCTTCATCACTACATAACTGTTATAGATTTTAGGTTGCATTATCTTACATTTAGTTGCATTAATAGTTAATATAGCTTAAATCAATCATATACTAGCTTAATATTACATTTTCAATCATTTAGGACAGATCAAAGTTCACATTAGTCAACATTTCCAAAATCTCATATAGTCAAAATTTTCATACCTGTTGAAATGAGGCAGATTTCTAGATTACTTATAGGATTCAATATGGAATGAAAATAGGTAAAAATTGTCTTTTTAAGTTATTTTGTGGCTTGTTTATCTGAGTCAAAAAGAAAATCTCAATTTGAAATCCATTTGCTTATCTGAATATAAGCCCTAAGTGGCCTGTCTACTCACATACCTGCCCTGCACCAGGATGCTTATTTGTTTAAGCTAATTTTTAGAAGCTCATTTTATGTTCATTAGTGAAGCTTAAAGTGAGAAATTGGGTGTTTTGGAGACCCCACAGTACCAAGTTCTTGTTCATGTGCTTATTGATCTTTGTTGTGCTAATTCTCAATGCTTAATTTGGTTCTCAATGTTTCCTCATCACAACCCTCACACTGAGTAAATCAGTGTAAACAAGCAAATTCATAAGCTCTTGAAGAGCTTAATTGTTGAGCTTATTCTAAGTGGTTGAGTTTTTTGGAGAGCCAAATAAGCCATATTTCCATACCTTAGCCTATTTTGGATCTCTAAATCCTTTTGGACCCTCAAATCAGGCCTGCATTTGTGCCTTGGACCTGTTTTGTTTTCAGTAGGTTTTGGATTTGCTTATTTTCTTTTCTAGCTTTTTCATCGTGCTTATTTCTATATTTTCCTGCTTATTTTGATCAGTATAATTGCCTCTTAGCTTATTCCTTCTTTGTTTCAGCTTTGGTAGCTTATTATAGCTTTTTCAGTTTCTTAAATCCCTTTTCTAGCTTATTTTGGTTCTGTGGAAATCATAAGCTCATTCAGAGCTTATTTATGGGTTGTAAAAAGTTTGTGTTTATTAAACTTTGTTATTTTTATGGTTAAAGTGTTTGTGTAAATTTAAAATCAAAAATAAAAATAGTTTGTGAATTTGTCAAGTGTGGGTTTCGAACCTGGGTTGTTTAGCCCAAACCCCACGCCAAAGTCTTAGTGTATTTATTTTCCTTTGTTATTTTTATAGTAGAATTTTTTTTCATTTAAGCTTATTTGCTTTATAGCTTATTTTCACAGCTTATTAATAAGTATTATGCACCTTTGGTATTTTTCCTAGTTAACTGATAGTATTAACTATTTTTAGGAAAAGTTTGATATTTATTACTGTTCATTTAGTATTTATTATAATTTAAATTAGTTTAAAAAGTAATTAAATAAATTAATTAATAATAAATACATAAAAAGTCAAAAAATATATTTTCAGTTTAAAATCAGTTTTAAGTTATTTTAAAATATTTTAAAATTAAGTTTTCATTTTTCTAGCTTAATTTCACATTAAATTACATTTTAGTATAATTTAAGTATTTAAAAATAGTTTTTAATTAATAATAAATAATTAAGTAGTTAAATAAATAATTTTATTTTTTCTAAAATTTTCTTTTATTATTAGGATTTCAAAAATATAATTTTCTCATCCGTGGGACTTATATTGGATGGAATTCACTTTTTATTTGGTACGTTTACGTTATTCGTTGATTTAAACGTACGTTTTTTTTTAGGTTTAAAACGTTTCTAAGTTATTTGTTTTCACGATCTTGTCATTATAGCTTGTTTAAGCTATTTTGTTTTATATTTTCTTAATTCACTCACTTTTATCCCTTTTCCATTCATAATCACTCGATCACAAATCCGTTTTTATACCATTCACACCTCGTCGGGACATAACGACCCGGGGAAACACTATACTCCTTGGAGACTTGGCCCAAGCTGTTTGACCATCTTGACCACATCCGTGGTTAGTTTGGACTGACTGTTTGGAGCCAATCACCTTTTAAATCTTATAAACAATCTCAAATATCCAATTAAGCATATAAGAACAATATATAGCAGTTAAGCATCATATACTTAAATGTTTATGCATTCAAATTCAAAAACTCTTTCCAAATATCTTTCTAGTATTCTTAAAACATGTATTATCCGTTCTTAACTCATAGGCAAACATTCAATCAATCACATTATTCTACTAACATAGGCAATTGTTCATATTAGGGCATAGAAAAATCCTAAATCTTAAGTGATCATAATCTACAACTAATCAAGGACAAACTCAATATTCATATAAGATAACAAATAATCAAGCATAAAACATCCAAAATTCAGAATGTCATAGCAAACCCTAAGTTTTCGATCATTAAAACCTTAAAAAAGTTTTCCTACTTTCTCCCTTCTTGCTTTAGTTTTCAATAAGGCTCGCGCAGGGGCGCTCACCTTTTTTGGCTCGCTTCTGACGACTAGCTTCTACCGCTAGCGCTTGGACTTGGAAGCAAGCTAAAGCTACCTTGAATCAAATCAATCAATGAATGAAAAAAAAACCGCTTACCGAGAAATAGAAAGGAAGGACAAGTTGGTTTGAGGACCCGTTGGTCAAAGGAAAGGGGGTCCTGATTCCGGGACGGAGCCGTATGACGCGAGAGTCTCACGTACGGTTCCTTTGAGAAGGGTGTGATACCACCACCTATCAGGCCCGACGAGCGGAAAGATTAAAACAAGTGTAATCTTACCCTCATTGTTTTGAAATATTGGTTCTGATCTTCGAAAATTTCTTGAAAATTATCTTTTGGATTGTTGGAAAAAACCGTCGATTATGTGTGTGTGTTTTTAAGTGTTTTTTCTTTTAGCGCGTAAGGTCAAAATGCTAAGTTTTTTTAAGTTATAAAAGCTTCCCTCGTTAAAAGCTCGGCGATCTTAATTAAAAGAGCGGCGATTATTTCTGCAATTTCTCTTACAGTATGCTATGATCTTCTAGAAATTAACAAATAGCAAACAACTATAGCAATCATATAAATATTCACAAAAGTTATTCATTCATCTCTTTTCAGAGGCATAATCATCAAGCATAAGCATTAAGATACAATTTATTCTAAATATTACAAAATAACATAGAAATGAAAAATTAAGAAAAGAGAAGGTTCAGATGGTTTAGGAGTCTCTTTCTTATTAGGACCAACTTCTTCTTCCTCATTAACTGTAGGAACTACTCCTTGATAGATCTTTGAGCCTATGGATCGATAGGATGCTAATGTAATCAAAAGCACACTATATAGAAAATCTCTGTTGCACTTGTATTGACGCGGAATATAAACACAAGTATAAGAACAAGAAGATGAATAACTAGTAATACTTTGATTGAAAAACGTGTCTGTAATACATAACCGTGAGTTTCTTTTATACTATAAGAAACCCTAAACCCGTCTTACAAGAAATGTATAAAGTAAAACTATAAAAGATATGCAACATCTTGTCTTAAAATAAACCATGCATATCCTTCTAACACATTCCTACGGATGAACTATATCAGCAGGAACCAGCACTTCAGTAGATACCACTATTGGCATCAGCAGGAACCTATCAACAGACTAAATCAGCAGGAACTAATAATTCCTAACAATCCTTCCCTAAACTTGAATTTGACTCGGTTAACTTCAAGTTTCTTGATAGATCTTTGATGTCCAAAGCTTGAGGATTAAAATAATAACTAAGCAGCACAAGAAGGTAACCAGCAACAAATGACTAAACATCAGCAGCAATAAGTAACCTTGCATAAAAGACCAGGGAACCAGCAGCAACTTCTACTATCAGCAGCAACTAGAACCATCAGCATCAAGAATAGACTTTATAAGCCTTTACCAAGTAGCTATTCACTCTTGGGCTAGCTAGTTCTTTGGTGGAATCATGACTTCACCCTGGTGAACTAGTAACCAGTCTAACACTCAAAACATGAATCAGTGGTGTGTTGAAATACCCTAATGATTTTTGGCAAATCATCACAGCCATAAACGGATTTGACATGTCTTTACCTATAGCCATTTGTTCAGGACTAGCCAATCCTTTGTTAAGTTTACCTTGGTGAATTGATTACCAAATATGGTTTTGCACAGCCTTTACCACAAGCCATATACTTGTGGGCTAGCCAATTCTTTGGAATCCAGAAGGATAAAGTCCATGGTGAAATGAAAACCATTTCAACTCTCAGCTATGAAGCATGGGTGAGTTGAGTACCCTATTGTTTTTAGCAAACTATTACAGCTATCAACGGATTTGTTGTGTCTTTACCAAAGTCGTACCCTTTGGACTAGCCAACTCTTTGATGGAATGCAACAATCATCATGGTGAGTTGATAACCATTTGTGTGGTAATTAACCAACACCAAAACCTGCATACAACAAAGAGTGATAACTATACAAATCCAAGTGAGTAGATTTTTTTTAACTAATAAAGAAAATAAAGAAATACAAAACAATACAGAATACCATCAAGAAGAAGCTCTGTGTGCCACAAGCTTAGACTTGATCAAACCAATCAACTGCTCAGCACGAGTCCTATTATTTCCAACTAGATTAGGAGGAACCTCTAACTTATGCCTAAGCATCTTCTCCATAAGGCTTACCGACAAAGGATACTCCTTGTCTGAGAACATATAGCAGTAAGGCCAGTTGTAGTCTCCACCACATGAACATGAGGGATAGGATAGAACTTCCAGCTACGGACTTTCCACTTATTATTATTTTTCCAAACTTGAAAACCAGCACCAGTGGGAGACTGAGAATCAAATAGCACTTGAAGATCACCTAACAAATATAACCCAGCACCTTCAGCAGTATGAGTGGAATAATACTTGGTCACCATGCCATAAAGAGTTATTAAATCCTGTTTATCCACTAGATGCAAAATTTCTTGCAAAGAGGTTGTTGGAAATAATGCTAACAATTACCACTGTTAAGCTTGTGGAAGACACTGCTGAAGAATGCACTAGCACTGGAAACACATTACCACTGCTAATACATATTATTACCGCTGCTAATAGGATACCTGTTTGTATTCGTGTATTGATAAGTATAGAATAGATCTTGTGTATATTCTATTTAGTTAAGATTATACTTATCTTGTAAAGGAGTCCTTGTGCTATAAAAGGAGGTCCTAGGTTAAAGTTCTATATACGTATCATTGTGAAAGCTTTAAGGTGTAACCCTAGTGATATTCAGATCACTCGTATGATTATTAATAATATTGAAGCTGCAAAGTTTGATATACAACTGTGTTCATTTCTTACAACTGTTCTTACTCAATACCACAAATAAAACAATCTTCTAAGTACTATCAAGTAAATTCCGCGTGCTTGTTAAGTATTACTCAAAGTATCTATCTAACACAAGGCGTGTGTTTAGATCCATCAAGTGGTATCAGAGACAGGTTCTGATACTTTGAATTAGAAGATCTGAAGAAAAAGCTTAATCACTTCACCAAAAACAATGGAGATGGAAAACAACCAGTCCAACACTGCTGCAAGGCTTCCAAAGCTCAAACTTTATGATTTTGAGATGTGGAGGATAATGATAGAGCAATACTTCCTCATTCAATATTATGCTCTATGGGAGATCATCGTGTTTGGTGATTCTTTCAAGCCAAGTACTACTACTGAGAAAGTTAATGGCAAAGATGTAGTAACAGTGAATACTGTTCCTACTACTAGTGATGAAAGAACTCAGAAGAAGAATGATCTTAAGGCTAGAAGCTTGCTTCTAATGACTCTACCCAAGGACCAGATCATTGCTTTTAGCAAGCATAAAACAGCAAAGGAGTTGTTTGAAGAAATTTGCTCAGTGTTTGGTGGTAATGATGCTACCAAGAAAACACAAAAGACATTGCTAAAGCAGAGTTATGAAAATTTCTCTGCATCTGGCAGTGAATCTCTTGATAGCATCTTTACTAGACTTCAGAAGGTTTTAACACAGTTGACTGTGTTTGGCAATGAGGTAGAGAAGGAAGACCTCAATTTAAAGTTCTTAAGGAGTTTGCCTTCTGAGTATCATACAAATGTCACTGTCTGGGAAAACAAACCAGAGATTGAAACTATGAAACTCAATGATCTTTACAACAATTTAAACTCATTGAACAAAGATTAAAGAAGGCTGGGAAGCTTGGTACAAGTTCTGGAAGCTTGGCATTGTTATCATCTTCTGTTGATGATGTTTCTGAAGATGACAGTGATGATGATGATTCCACTGCTGGTCCTTCTGTTTCCACTAGTAGTGCAAGTGTTTCCATTGGTAGTTCTAAATAGAAGGTTGCTGGTCTAAGAGATCCTACCTTCTATGCATTTATCTCAAGCCAAGTCAATGGTTTACAACTGACTCATGAAGATCTGGATCAAGTTGATGATGATGATTTGGAAGAGATGGATATCAAGTGGCAGGTTGCACTTCTAAGATTGAAGGCTAAAAAGTTCTGGCAAAGGACTGGAAGACAAATTACCATAAATGGTAATGAGACTGCAGGTTTTGACAAGAAGAAAGTAGAATGTTTCAATTGTCATAAGTTGGGACATTTTGCAAGAGAGTGCAGAAGACCTAGGAAGCAGGATAACAGGTCCACTTGGTACAAGCAGGAAAAGAAGAAGGAGCCAACTGTGGAAGAACCAAAGGCTATGCTAGCAATTGATGGTGTCAGCTATGATTGGAGCTTCATGGCTGATGAAGAAGCACCAACAGATTCTGCTTTTGTTGCTACAGAACTTGCTCTCATGGCTTTTTCTGACTCTGAGGTACAAATTAATGAAAGTTGCTCTAAATCTTGTAAAGCATTTAAAAAATGTGAAAGACTTAGTGAATTTAGAAAGTCAAAGGACAGAGTTGTTAGCTTCTAACTATAATTTGGCTAATCATAAAAGAGGTAGAGCTGTATTAGAAAAGAATTAGAACATTATAGAGAAAATGAGTCTAAATATAATGATGATATTGCAGTTTTAAAAAGAGATTTAGACCATAAGATTGCCGTTAATGAGGTACATAGAGATGAGCTTGAAAAACTTAAGAAAATGAATGAAAATGTCAATATAACTGTTGACACTCTAGCTTATCAATCTAAGTCAATTGATAAACTTTGGGAAGCACAAGTGGTTAATAAGGCTAAGTCAGGTATAGGCTACAATACATTCCCTCCACCACTTAGAGGTGTTCCATCACCTCCAGGTATTGACCTAGCTCATACAGGGTTAGAAGAAGTTCAGGAACCTATTCTTGAATATGGCCCTCCCAAGTTTGTGAAGAGTGATGAATAGGTTAAGCATGAATCTGATGCTTTTGAAAGTGCAAGTGATTCATCCTTAATAGATGAAAGTGTTAAGAATGATGAAGAAACTCTGTCCCAAAAGTTGTTAATACCAATACAGAGGAACCTAGGAAACAAGCTAATCAACCTAGACCAACTGTTAGGTATGCAGAGATGTATAGGAATAAGTCACCAGCTCCTAGGGGCAACCAGAGGAGCTGGAATCATTTAAAATCTCAACAACTTGGTGGTGAATTTGTTATGAATAATAGAGCATGTCATATCTACGGTAGCTTTGACAATTTGCATGCTAAATGTGACTATCATGTTGGGAGAAGGGAAGTTTTTGGGAGTAAGAGGGTGATCACAAACAGGTTTCAAAACAAATCACACCCCAATTCACACAGCAACATGATTCCCAAAGCAGTTCAATTAAGAAGTAGACTTAAATCTTTTTCCACTGCTAAAACTGTTAACACTGCCTACCCTAAAACACCTGTTTCAAGTGCAAAAACAACTTTTGATAAATCCGCACAAATAGGAAAAAGGACCTTTTATATGAAAAAGGTTTTTTACAACCAACAGTGGGTACCAAAAGTCAAACCATCCGTTTTCACTGCACAACCAAAGATTCCCACTGCTAGAGTTGTGAACAAGAACAGGGGTAACTTGGGGAATGCTGTGAAGGCATCAACACGTTGGGAATGGAAACCAAAAGGAACTAACTCCTCAACCAATCCCAATGGTGTATCAATGACCTTTGATAGATTTAACTATATTGATACACAAGGCAAATCCAAGTCAATCATGGCTTGGGTCTCCAAAAGAAACTAATTAACTCCTTTATTCTATGTGCAGGAACATTCAAAAACCAAAAGGACAGATCAAGGATATACAGACAGTGGATGTTCAAGGCACATGACTGGCAACAAGTCCTATCTCTCAAATTTTGAACCTTATGATGGACAATTTGTTAGCTTTGGAGGTGGGGTTGGTGGAAAAGTTACTGGTAAAGGTATTATCAGGACTGGTAACCTGGATTTTGAACCTGTGTACTATGTAAAAGAGCTTAAGTACGATCTTTTTAGTGTGTCACAGATGTGTAACAAGAAAAACAAAGTTCTTTTTACTGATGATGTATGTTTTTGTTGATCCTAGTTGAGCAGTAGATCTTATATAAAAGCTGACTTGAATTGTAATAAACTTAAATAACACGCGGAATATATTGTTTAACTTAAGATGAACACAAGAACAATGTTATCACACTTAAACACTTCAATATATTAAATACGAGCACTCTTAACAATGCTAGGGTTTACAAACTTGAAGTGATTCGACTTTTTCACAGACACATACATATTCTAACCCTAGGGATCTCCTTTTATAGACAAGGAACCCTACACGGTTTACAAAGACTTCTTTCACAAACAAAAGATATTCTAAACCTATAGAATATTTATATAATCTTTACTATAATTACAAGACTCGTTTCTATAATAATCTCTAAGCAGCAGAGTCTTGCAGTCCTTCTAGCAGCACTTTCACACTAGCAGCAGATTCAGAATCCAGCAGCAGATTCAGTATACAGCAGCAGATTGACATTTTGATAGTTTCTCAAAAGTAGAATCCTAAAACACAACAATCCTCCCCTAAACTTGATATTTACCTCCTAAATCATCAAGTTTTTCTTAAGCACGAATAAACACAAAGAGGATGCTTCCAAACACTTACTTCTTAGATTTTAGAATCTGCTCATACTTCTGCACCAATTTACAAGCCATATCATCATTCTTGAAATGTTTCTGCAGCATTAAGAATCTAGGTTTTACCATCTCTGTGATTATTCCTCTATTAGCATTCAAACCAGGATAATCTTTTTCTACCAGAAGAAACACAGTAACACCTCCAGCTGATACTTCATGAACTCCACAAGATTGATATAAATACCATCTGTTCATCCTTGAGTTTCTCATTTCAATCCATTCTCTATCCGTAACATGAGGTTCAAACATTATCTTTAGATTATGATAGATAATATTCTCATGATCATTTTCTGACTGTTTATCCCCAAATCTTTCTTTGTACAATCTCCAAACATCACACACATCATCCCTATCCATGTAGTTGAGCATTTGAGAGAATCTGATAAACCCATAATACATATCATTAGTTCTCTTAAACTCCCAATACCCTTCACTTCCATCTCGGACTTTGAATGTATAAGAAATGATTGGATGTTTAGCTGCCAAAGGAACTGTATTGGAGATTTCTGGTTCTTCTCCTGTAGCCAAAATGGCGAAAGACATCAACCTTTCTTGCTCAGCTTGTGTTATCTCCTCTGTAGCTTCCTTTTCATTTTCTTTCTCTACATCTGAACTGCCAGCAACACTAACCTTCCTCTTCTTCCTAGCAAAAGTTTTCTTAATTGTTCCTCTCTTCTTGCTTTCATAGGTAGGAGTAGGTTTGGTTTCTGCTATGCTTTCCTTTACCTGCTCTGCAACTTTAGGCAATTCAACATTTTCAGCCTCTTTGATCTTCTCAGGCTCATTTGACTTCTATTCACCCCTTATCTTCCTGTTCATTTCACCAATCAAAGCCTCATCTTCTTTAGATCAAATAGCAATAAATCTATCACACTCAGTTCTAGCATGTTGATACATATCAAAGATTTCAAAATCTTTATATCCCTTGAGGTCAATAAATCTACAACCTTTAACATGATGCAAATACTTTTCTTGATTTCTCTTTTGCTGTAGAGGTGTTGGCCCTTTGAAAACCTTTTTCTTCTTTCTTGCAGCAGCAGCTTCTTTTTCCTTCTTTGCTGTAAACAACTTTACCAGCTTGAATCATCAAATGCAGGGACTTCTTGTTCCTCAATCTTTACCAGCTTGGAAAGTTCAATATCAGCATCTACCTTAATCAATTCATCATCCCATTCTTCATAAGCTTTCAAATCCTATTCTTTCTTTTCAGCTTGAAGTCTTTCTTTTTCTTGAAGCTGTTGTTCCAGCAAGTATTCTTCATTTTGAAGTCTCATAGCTTCAGTTCTATCAAGTTCATCAAGCTTATCCTTAGGCCAAAATTTAGGTGGTATCTGAGAATAATCTACTTCATCATCACTTGAATCAGCCTCAGGTTGCTCCACCATCTTGCCTTTTCCTTTGTCAGTACTTGAAGCAATAGACTTAGCTTTCTTGATAGCAATAGAAGGTTCTCTGATAGACACTCCTTTAGTTGGCAATTTAGACACATGGATTGGTTGTGAGAGTGATGTTGATTGTGGTGATTGGATTGGTTTAGATGGTTGTTGTTGTGATTGAGATGGTGGTTGTTGTTGTTGAGATGATTGTTCTGCTAATTCCTTCTCACTGAGCATCACCATTGCCTCAGCAGCAGCTTTGTCACTAGAACCAATAGCAGATCCCTGTGCATCTGCAGAGTCACCTTTTGCACTAGCAGCAGGATCAGCAATAGTTTTTGCAGCAGCAGTTTCATGAGCAGCAGAGTTATCAGAAACAGAACCCTGATCTGTATCTTTGAGCACTGATTGTTCAACAATATTTGGAGCAGCAGATTCTGGAGCAGCAGTGTTTTCAGCAGCAGATTCTTTCAAAGTATCTCCTAAAGTTTTTATAGCCCCACTCATCAACTCTGTAGCCTTCACAAGTTGTTCAGGTTCCAAATTTTGAGTTTATCTACTATTGATTCTGAAGTTTCCACAATTTTCTCCAATACAACCCTCATGCCCTTCTCTGTCAGCAACCACATACTTTGCAGCATTTTCACCATCACCACTATCTATCTCCATATCATCCTCTGTTCCCATATCAGTATCCAAACCATCATGAGCAGCATTTTCTTCCAAAATTTTATCCTCCCCTGAAGTCTCCAAATTATTCCTCCCCTGTTTGGAAGCATCCACCTCCATAGCAGTGGGTAGAGTAGAGGATCTACTTTTCTTGGAAGGTCCCACTTTCTTAAATCTTTTGAAGGTTGAAGATCTTGATTTCTTTAAACTGAGCAGCACCTTCAGTTGTTGCTGCATTTTAGTGATCTCCTTAGCTTGTGCAGAAACTATCACCTCCAAAGATGTGCATCTGGTCTCCAAAGTGGTACATGTTCCCACCAATTCCTTAACAGTTTTCATACTAGTCTCATCACTTCGACCTGTATTACCTGGTCCGAGAGGTGAATCATTGACATTGTCATTTTGTACAAAGTCATCCATCAATTCCTTAGTTGAAGATCTGTCCTCATCACTTCGGGATGTGTAACCTTCCCTGAGAGGTGAATCTTTGGACTTAAGCTCAGTATCAAACCTAGTTTGATCATCTGAACCCCCTGTATTTTCCATTTGGCTAGGGTTACCATAATTAGATTTAGATTCAGAAGAATCTTCCTCACTAGATGTTGCCTTGGTTTGGGTCTTACTTATGTTATCACTGTCCTGCTCTGCTTCTAAGCTAGTAGCAGTAGTGGTATCCCTTGCCAATCTGTCTTCTCCATCACCTAAGACAGTCTCATCTGGTACTTCCATCCTGACACTGGCTTGAGAATGCTCAGTGTCCTTTGAGGTTGTCCTATGTGTTTGGGTCTTTTCAGTGTGTGGAGATGAAACCTCATTGGAACCTTTAAAAGTGGGTGTGTGTTGGGAATCAGTGGGATTTTCTGATCCTTCACCCTGATTGTTTTGCACAAGTTGCACCATATAAGGTAAAAGTGGTGTAACTTTGCCAGAAAAACCTTTTCCATCTTTGACCATGAAAGTAAACATTTTAGGTACCAAAGGTATTGCTTCATAGGTAGCCATATGTGTTCTTACTTTAGAAATTTGGTTTTCAACAAACAATTGAACAAATCTAGGATAGAGCAGATAAGTCCCTTTTTCCCTGATTGACTTTGCCATACCCTCTAAAATCAAGTTTGAAAAATTAAATGGGTCTCCATTGCACAGACACACTATAGCAGAAGCTATGGGTGCACTGGACTCATTCCACCCAGATGTTTTGGAACTCAAACAATGTAAAAGATTATGGACCAAAAATTTATAATGAGAACAGAGAAGACCTTTTTGAAACTTTAAACCATCATTTTTCCTCTCATATCCCAAAGTTTTTAAACCTTCAAAAATGTCAGTTTTAATAAGAACGTTAGGAGCATCCTCATCATCAAAGAGAAGAATCTCTCTAATAGATGATTCACTCACAAGGACCTTTTGATCATCAACCTTGGCAACAATATATTTTTCCCCTTTGTGAGTTTTGACATTGGCAGTATGCCAGAACTGTTTAATGTAGGATTGATATATAGTTGGGTTCACAGTTAATGCATACCTAATGGAAGTAGCATTAAGAAAATGTACCATCTCTATGAACTCATCAGGCACCAAGGAGGCATCAAGAAGCGCGACATTGTTGTGATCTCTGGCCCAAGTACGTGTAATCTCCATGAAGATAGGGTTTGTGAATTTGGGGGATTTTGATTTTGATGATAATGGAATGGTTATGCACGGTTATACTTCAATTAGGAGCGTATAAAAACTAATTGTGAGAATCAATTAGGTTTTTAAACTGATTTGGGAAGTTACATAACCGCCCTTCCACTTATAAACCAAGCAGCAGAACCCTGAGTAGCAGCAGTACCAGCAGCAGAGTTGTATAACTAGCAGCAGAGTGTTTTGGGTTAGCAGCAGAGTTGACTGTACTTTAATACTTCTTGGTCAAACGGTCAAAAAGTCAAACCTTCCATTTATTACAAAATTCTTTTTGTCACACATCTGTGAGACACTAAAGAGGTTGAACTTAAGCCCATCCACAAGGAACACTTTTTCAAAATCCAAACTTCCTGTTTTGATTGTACCAGTACCTATAATCTTTCCTCCTTTGACATCATTACCAAAGGCAATATATCCACCATTCTCCATTGGCTCAAAATCCTCAAGTTGGGATATGTCTCCTGTCATATGTCCAGAGCAACCACTATAAACAATTTCTTTATCTTTTAGATCATCTTGAAGATTGCCCTGCACATAAAAAAATAGAGAAATCAATTTATCTTTTTGACCCAAGCCATCACTGACTTGGATCTGCCCTGTGCATCAACATAGTTGTACTTAGTTAGGTCCATTGATGCACTGCTGGTATTGGAAACTTTAGATAAACCATTTGATTTTGGTTTCCAAGTCCAGCAAGCTGAGGCCTTTACAGCATAAAAATGATTTCCAACAACTGTATCTGTTATGACTTTGGGAACAGCAGTAGAGTCTTTTGCCTTAGCAGCAGAGTCTACTTTAGGACTAGCAGTAGGACCAGTTGTTTTATTATGAAAAGGCCTGTTTGTTTGAGTAGTCACTGTTGAATCTAATATCCTTGATAGATCTTGCACCTCGTCGATCGTTAGAAGTGTCAATGTAATCAAAAACACTCTAAAAGAGAATCTCCTAAGCTTGTATTCTTAAAGCGGAAAACAAACACAAACTTGAAACAGTGAATACTATGAACGTGTGATCTTCTATGGATCTTTTATATAATAAGAACTTGTTTTTCTAAAACGTACATTGAACATAAACTTGTGCTCCTTTTATAGACAAGGAACCCTAACCCTAAACCGTTTCCCAAGAAACGTATCTTCTATAAACTTTAAATAATATGCATTATCTTTTCCTAATATGACTCATGCATATCCTAACTACATTACATAATACGCGGCTAAACATTGTCTGCAGAAACTAAACATGCTGAACTATGTCTTCAGCAGTAATACTTC
>LBNU01005231.1:30369-42599 GCA_014162995.1 Artemisia annua | reverse complement strand
GTACATGCATAAATCTTCGTTTATTGATCGTTTTTACGTCTTTTTCTGCATTTTCCTTACTTTGAGCTTCCATGAAACTAAAACACGAATTATGCTCAATTAAGTACCATAAGTTCATAAAAGTGATCATAAAATCCACAATAACGCGACTAAAAACACGTTAATTTTGAGCGTTATCAATATTAGAGATATTAGGGTTGTTTTTGAGTCTGTATTCGATAACCAGATTCAAGGTGTTAATATAATCGCTGAAGTTTGTTATTCTTCTTAGCTTTGTTAAGTAAATTCCGCATACTTAAATAGAGTAATTCAGTGTTTCATTGTTAGTAGTTTAGGATTTATCCAAGACTGCTAAGCCCTTAACAAGCTATATAAGATAGTTTGGTCAGAGTATAACGATCCAACAAGTGGTATCAGAGCTTGTGTGGAAACTCTGATTAAGAAGAAACCCTAAACCAAACCGATTTTCTAAACCAACCCTACAAGATGTCGACACCTGAACCTACACCAATGCCATCCATCACCACTGTCCGAATTCCTATAGTCAAGAAGGGTGAATATGATCTATGGAGCATGAAGATGGGGCAGTACATTGCTATCACTGACTCTGCGCTCTGGGATATCATTGTCAATGGCAATCAAGTTCTTGAAGAACCTGTAGAAGTTGAGGGATAACCCAAACCACCTCAGCCACAACTATCTGCTACTGTGAAAAGAAATCAAGACAAAGCTCTCAACATACTATTGTCTGCTATACCTGATGGTCACCTGCTAAAGTTTCACAATGCTAAGGATGCAAAACAATTATGGGCTGCTATCAAGACAAGATTTGGAGGTAATGATGCTTCCAAGAAGATGCACAGAAGTTTGTTGAAGCAGCTGTTTGAAACCTTTACTGTTGGAGAAAGAGAAGGGCTTGATGCTGCTTATGAGAGATTTCAAAACCTTCTTAGCATGCTAGAGATACATGGTGTAGATGTATCTACTGAAGATGCAAACTTGAAGTTCCTAAGGAGTATACCATCTATCTTGCATTTCATTGCTACTATGATCAGAGGTCAACCTGATTTGGCTACTATGGACTTTGATGATCTCTACAATAACTTGAAGGTGTATGAGCATGAGATGAATGGTAAATCTGGTTCAACCTCACACAATATTGGTTTTGTGTCATCTGCAAAAACAAGCTGTACTTCCACTAAAAGTACTGCTTATCCTGTACAAAGTACTGTCGGTGATGTTTACACAACTATGTCCACTACCACTTCACCACCCTCAAACAACATCAATTGTGATATTGTGTGCTCATTCTTTGCTTAGCAAGCCACTTTACCTGTTACCTATGAAGAAGATCTATTGCAGATTGAAGAAGATGATCTTGAAGAAATTGACATCAGATGGCAAGTTGCTATGATTACTGCTAGGATCAAGAAGTTCATGAAGAAAACAGGAAGAGGCATTGATTTCAAAGCCAAACAGGGTATAGCATTTGATAAGTCTAAGATTGAATGCTTTAATTGTCAAAGGACTGGACACTTTGTAAGGGAATGCAAGTTTGCTAAGTATCAAGCAAACAAGATGATTGAGAAACCCAAGGTTGAAATCAAGGAAGTTCCTGAACCAAAACCAAAAGCTTTAGTGGCTCAAGAAAATTTATCAGAGGTTGACTGGAGTGCTGAATTTGATGATGAACCAGTCACTTTGTCTATTGTTGCAATGGAGGAATTTGAATGGAGCACAGCTTTTGATGAGGAACCAGGATGTCTTGCTTTGGATTCTACTGAAGATCTTGGAGGCTTTGATTGGAGCATGGAAAGTGAAGATCAACCTGTTCTGCTGGCTTTGGTTGCTACTTCACCTACTTCACCTACTGCTACTGAGGTATGCTCTAAGTGTAATAATGTTTATCAAAAGCTACTTAATGACTATGTGTCTGAAAGAGATAAACATAATAAAGCTAGGACTGAAGTGCTTGGTTATCAATTGACTTTAGAGTCAATGGAAGCCAAAATAATAACACATGAAAACAATGAAGTAGCTTGGGCAGAACAATATAAGCAACAGGATTATCAATTAAAACTAAGTGAATGGAAGTTAGGATGTAAGGTGTCTGAATTAGAAAAGATGACTAAAGAAAGAGATGCTTTGTTAGATAAACTTGCTAGTTGGAAAGAAGCTGGTCTTACACATGCTAGTTTTTGTGAAAAAAAAAGAAGAGCACATATTAAAACAGGACTAGGTTATGGTGTTGAGTATAGTAGTTCAGAAGAGAACCCAACTAGTGATAAGGAACAAGAGAGTTCAGAGGAACTCTCAACTAGTGAATTTGAAACTTGCTTACAAGAAAACAGATCTAGTAGTGAGGAACCCATTAGCCTAACACCTCCTGAATTTAAGAAAGATGAGGGGTTTCATGCAGTTCCTCATGCCATTGGAAGTATTCAACCACCTAGGAAAGATGTTTCTTGTTTTGGAGTAGACAATCTAGAGTTTAGGAATAAGCTTAAGGGTCAATCTAAATCAAGTTCATCTAAGGAAAAAGTTGAGATTCTTAAGAATGATGGGAATGCTAGGGAATCAGGGAATAACAACAATGATAAGAGATTTTCTAAAGTTTTTTCAAAACTAGCAGTATTTTCTCAAAGAACTGCTAGTCATTCAGCAGTTCCTTCACATACTACTTTTCAACATACTACTAACTTTAGAAACTCTTTTCATAATTCACCTAGAGGTCATACTGGTCTTGGCTATAAACCTCAAAGAACAGGATTTGGGTCAATGAATCAAAAATTATGCTTTGTTTGTTATAGTCCTAATCATTTGATAAAAGATTGTAACTTACATTCAGATTACTTAAGTCAATACCCAAAGACTAAATCTGCTCAACATAGGCCAATAGAGACAAAACCAGTTTCACACAAACCAGTTTGGAATTATTCAAATAGGGTCAACCATAGTAATTTCACAAAAACCTATAGGTACCCTCAACAGAAAAGATCTTTTTCCAAACAACCAGTACCTTCAGGTCACACTTTTCAAGGTACTTGTAAGCCAAAAACAGTATTCTCTCAAAGTACTGTTAGGAGATTTTCACCCAATCAAGGTACAGCTCATAAAGGCCTTACAGAAGAGTCCATAAACCACAGACCTCAACACAAAAAGTTAAAACAATGTGGGTCAAGAAGGAAAGTACTGCTGGGGACCAACCATTACTTTCACAATGTATGGGTGGAAAGGAACCTATTGGTGAAAAAGAAAGTTGTTTTTCAAACAAAGATCAAGTTTTAAAACATAAGAAAGTAATTGATCATGTTTACAAAAACAGTGGAAATTACATACTTAAAGATTTTAAGTATGTGACTCCACAAGGGGAACACAAGTCAGTAATGGCTTTGGTTCCTAAAAGAAACTAACTTTCTTATCATTGTGCAGGGCAACCCAGAAGAGGAGCTAAAGGATCATTTAATTATTGATAGTGGTTGCTCTGGAAGCATGACAGGAGAAAAGGAGATTCTGTCAGATTTTAAGCCATACTTTGGAGGAAAAGTTTCTTTTGGGGATGATGCTACTGGAGGAAGAATTACTGGAAAAGGAACTATCAAGACAGGAAAGATTGATTTTGGAAAATGATTCGTTTATGTGAAAGAGCTCAAGTTCAATCTCTTATCAGTCTCTCAGATATGTGACAAGAAGTACCCTGTGTTGTTCACTGATACAGAGTGGCTTATTTTATCCCCTGAGTTTAAGTTTGAAGATGAAAAATTGGTGATTTTGAGGGCACCAAGACACAATGATGTGTATAGTATTGATATGAAAAATATTATCTCCTCTGAGAAAGCTACATGTTTGGTAGCAAAGGCAACACTTAAAGAAGCACATCTATGGCACAGAAGATTAGGTCATGTGAATTTCAAGAACATCAACAAGCTGGTCAAAGGCAACTTAGTTAGAGGTTTACCTTCCAAAACTTTCAAGACTGATCATTCATGTTTGGCTTGCAAGAAAGGTAAACAGCATAAAGCTTCATGTAAGAAGCTTGGGGAAAGAACAGTTAGAGAACCTTTGGAGTTGTTGCATATGGATTTATTTGGACCTGTTTCTGTTTCAAGCCTTAACAAGAAGAAGTACTGCTTAGTTGTGACAGATAATTACTAATGGGCAGAAAACCTAGTATAAGCTTTATGAAGCCTTTTGGATGTCCTCTTACTAACCTTAATACCATTGATAATTTGGGAAAGTTTGATGGCAAGTCTGATGAAGGATATCTATTGGGTTATTCTACAAATAGTAAAGGTTTTCGAGCGTATAATAAGGTTACAAAGAAGGTTCAAGACTGTCTCCATGTTGAATTACTTGAAGATCAGACAAACCAAAGAGGTAAAGGTCCTGATTGGATGTTTGACCTTGATGTATTGACTCCTTCAATGAACTATGTGCCTGTTAGGGAGGAGAATCAAGTTGCTCATTCAGAAGAAGAAGATTCCCAGTTCATAGTTCATGGTGTTAATGCAAGTTCTATAGCTGTTCCAGATACAGAGTCTATTCCTATTAACAAGAAGCAAAGTACTGTTGAAAAACAAAGTACTGTTGATTCAGCTCCCATAATCTCTGATGAAGATCAAGCCATTCAAGATGAACTCAATAGGATGCTTTTTCAAGAAACACTTGCAAAGTCCTATGAAGATGAACAAAGACGAGCTTATGAAGCAGAGAAGACAAAGGGAAAATCTAAAAATTCATCTGACAGTACTTTGGACAATAGCACTTTGGATCCCAGTACTTTGGATCACAGTACTGCTGCTTCATTTGAAAGTACTTCTAGGGGGTCAATTCAAACACTTGGACGAATACTGATGATTGACCTGGTGAATCCATGCCTCCTTTTGAAAAATCAGATGATGACCTACATGAAGATGGAATTTTCTCTCAACAAGGTCCTGATTTCACAAATTTGGAAGATGATCTTACTATACCAACTACTCACACTTCAAGAGTACATAAGAATCATCCTACAAATAAGATTATTGGTTCTCCTACTTCTGGTGTTCTTACAAGATCTAAAGCTAAAAATACCATCAAGCCTCATAATGCTTTGCTTAGCTTTGTTTATAAACAAAACAAGATGAACCATAAGGATCAACAGACTTGTTTGTTTGCTTGTTTCATCTCTCAAGAAGAACCCAAGAATATAGCTCAAGCTCTAACTAAAGAAAGTTGGGTTGAAGCTATGCAAGAAGAACTTCTACAGTTTAGGCTTCAAGAAGTTTGGGTCTTATGTGATTTACCTGATGGCATGAAGGTAATTGGTAAAAGATGGGTCTTCAGAGTCAAAAGAGATGAAAGAGGTAATGTCATCAAGAACAAAGCAAGATTGGTTGCACAAGGATATAGACAGTAAGAAGGAGTGGATTATGATGAAGTATTTGCTCCTGTAGCAAGAATTGAAGCAATCAGACTATTCCTTGCCTTTGCCTCTTATATGAGATTTCCAGTCTATCAAATGGATGTCAAGAGTGCCTTTCTATATGGCAAGATTACAGAAGAGGTCTATGTTAAACAACCTCCTGGTTTTGAAGATCCTGAACATCCCAACAAAGTCTACAAATTTGTCAAAGCATTGTATGGTCTTCATCAAGCCCTTAGAGCTTGGTATGAAAGACTCTCAATTTTTTTGTTACAACATGGCTATAGGAGAGGAGCCATTGATAAGACTTTGTTCATAAAAAGAGACAAAAAGGATATCATGCTTGTTCTAGTGTATGTGGATGATATTATCTTTTGAGCTACAAAACAGTCCATGGTGAAAGAGTTTGAAGAACTTATGCAAAAAGAATTTCAAATGAGTTCAATGGGTGAGTTAACTTTCTTTTTGGGGCTTCAAGTTAAACAGTCAAGTATTGGTATCTTCATAAGTCAAGATAAGTATGTCACTGATATTCCTAAGAAGTTTAACCTCAATACTATCAAGCTAGTCACTACTCCCATTAAATCTTCAAATTCACTTGGTAAAAATGAAGATGGAAAACCAGTGGAAGTCAAGCTTTACAGATCTATGGTTGGGTGTCTCATGTACTTAACTGCATCAAGACCTGATATCATGTTTGCTGTTTGTCTATGTGCAAGATATCAAGTTTCACCCAATGTTTCTCATATGAATGTTCAATGAATCTTTTCCTATCTCAAGCATCAACCTAAGTTAGGATTGTGGTATCCTAAGGAGTCCCCTTTTCACTTGGAAGCTTTTTCAGATAGTGAATATGCTGGAGATAATTTTGATAGAAGATCAACTACTGGTGTATGCATATATATTGGAAGAAGATTAGTCTCTTGGCAATGTAAGAAACAAACAATTGCAGCAACCTCATCTACTGAAGCAGAATATGTTGCAGCTGCAAGTTGTTGTGGACAAGTACTGTGGATGCAAAATCAACTCTTGGACTATGGATTCAATTTCAAGAATACTCCTATCAACATTGATAATGAGAGTACTATTTGTATTGTGAAGAATCCAGTTTATCATTCCAAGACTAAGCACATTCAGATTAGGCATCATTTTATTCGAGATTGTTATGAGCAGATATTGATTAATGTTGTCAAGATTCATACAGATGATAATGTAGCAGATTTACTCACAAAAGGCTTTGATGTTCAAGATTCAAGCATTTGGTGGTAAGTGTTGGTATGATCAATTTTTAGGCTATTTTTGAGGGGAGGCATTAATAGTTATTCATATTTTGAGGGGAGGCTACATATATCATTCAAAAGAAAAGAACTTTTATTCATTAAAAGTTAAAGTACATTCATCTTCAAGACCACAGTCATTACATCAACAGAGATACATGATCAAGCAAACCTACATCAATCCTACTCAACCTACAACCTACATAAACTACTCCATAGACTTTTTCCCTTTGCCCTGGTAGTTGTGCTTTGCCTTCTGAGCTTTCTTTCTCTTTTCATCAAAAGATGCTTGCATTTTTGGACAAGCTAGGAAAAGCACTTGCATTGGAGGTTTCTCTAGTCTTGCAGGCTTCTCTTCCACAGGAATCTTCAGGTTCTTCAGGGCAGCTTCTAAAGCTTGGTTCAAGGCTCTTGGCAGTTCTTTGGATAGTGTTGTAGCTGGAGCAGCAGTTGGTGCCTTTCTCTTAGAGTTTCTCTAGTTTGAGCTTGATGCAGTTGGAGGAAAGTAATCACTCAATCCTGGCTTTGAGTCTGAATCAGAATCAGAGTCAAAATTATACTCAATCTTTGTGTCACTAGAGTCATCAGATGAGATATAAACCAATGGAAAGTTGCTCATGGTGAAGTTATGGTTTTGAAAGATGAAGATAAGTTTTTGAAGCTTTTTGATATGTTTTTGTGATGAAGTAAAGTGTGTATGCAGAGTCTTTTTATAGGAAAATGGGTTTTGGATGCTGAAAGTACTGTTCAACGGCTATAATGAAGGTACTGCTTTGCTGACGTTGGAAGTACTGTTACTATTCCAACGGTAACAAAAGTGTGGTAAAATATTATTTGGTTTTCTTGGAAAGGAATAAGGGGTAAAAATAAAGGTTTACAGAAGTTAAAGTATCAAGAAATGAAGGATTTATATAATGCTGTCAGAGAAGAATATCAAAGACAAGTAGCTGGCATTATTGGTTATGATACTGAAGAAGGAAAACAGATGATGGAAGCTAGTAATAAAAGGAAAAGAATAACAACTAAATCAGAGTCATCAAAGAAATCTAAGTCTGAAGTGGAATTAAGAGCAAACACAATTGATGAACTGAGAAATTACCTAAGAGTTGTTGACTTTGAGCTTCCTAAGTCAGAAGAAGTTGCTGCTACAAAAGCTAAGATATCAGATTTGGAAGTGATAGAATCTGAAAAAGATGGAGATTATTTTGTTTTTCATAGAGAAGATGACAGCTTAAGAGCATTTAATTTGTTGGTAGATGTATTGCACCTTATAGACAGAGAAGATTTGTTTTATCTACATCAACAAATTCAAGCTTATTTTGAACACATTCCACTTTAAGTAATTGGTGTATTGTTGCTGGGAGATCTG
The DNA here is from genome assembly GCA_014162995.1 of Artemisia annua. Taxonomy (NCBI): domain Eukaryota; kingdom Viridiplantae; phylum Streptophyta; class Magnoliopsida; order Asterales; family Asteraceae; genus Artemisia; species Artemisia annua. The sequence goes on along the minus strand of LBNU01005231.1, from coordinate 34,549 downwards.
ACAACAATGTGGGAAACAGAAGAGACAAGCACAGCTGATGTTTGGAAGAATCAAGAAGTCTGGGAGATTCAAAGTTGGAGATTCTTTGCAAATGCTGGTGTACATGTTTTCGAGTTGGAAGATGGTACTATGATCCATATGCTAGCAGAAAGGAGATATCCTCTTACAAGAGATCTGATGATGAGGATGCAGGATCATGGTATGGAAGTAGAGCAAGAGGATGAAACTGCTCTAATGGTGATAAATTTGTTCATCAATTGGACAATTTTAAAGGATGATGATTAGTAAATACTAGTATGATCTAAATTGTTTAAAATCTTTTGAATGAACAAGTACTTTATTCAAAGTACTGCTGATCAAACAGTACTTTCACAAAGTACTGCTTGCAGCCTAAAACCAGTAAAGTCTTTTTGAAATAACAATTTTTGTCATGTGCAAAATACATTTTGAAGCACAAATGTTTACAGCAACAAATTGTTTTTTGGAGATGAACATGGTGTTAGTACTTGTGCTACACAATAAATGGTATTCAACTCACCATGTTTAACAGACAAGAAAGAGTTTGATTCATCATGAGGGTACGACTCTGATGTGATAATCAAATCCGTTTTTAGTTGACAATTTACTAAAAATTGTATGGTTTTCAACTCACCATATCTATGATAAGTGAAGAGTTGACTAGCCCACAAGAAAATGGCTTGTGGTAAAGGTTGTGGAAAATCTATTCATATGGTAATTAGTTCACCATGGTAGTTGTACTAAAAGAACTAGCTAGTCCAAAAGCAAACGGCTATTGGTAAAGACTACTCAAATCCGTTGATAGCTGATGATTTGCTAAAAATCATATGGTTATCAATGTACCATGGTTTACTTAACCTAAACATTGGCTACTCCAGATTTAATGGCTTTGGTAAAGAGACATCAAAATCCATTAATTTTCAATGATTCACCTCTCACAGGAGTTAACACACCTGGAAGTGATGAGAATAGTATGAAACTTAACATGATTTGATGTATCTTATGTTGCTGAGTAGCTGAGAAGAAATTAAATTGCTGTAAAGACAAAGAATTGTTGCTGATAAAGATTGCAGATACTACATACTGATGATAACAAAACAACGAGTATGTCTTTCAAAGATACAACCTTTCCTTGAAGATAAAGATTACAAACAGATACTTGAAGTCAACCAAGTAGAATTAAAGTTAGGGGAGGATTGTTGGGGTATAAATGTTGAAGTACTGCTGTACATCAAAGTACTGCTTAAGTATATAAGTCAAAGTACTGTCAAGATCAAAGTGCTGCTCGTTGAATAAAGTCAAAGTACTGTAAAGGATTAAAAGACTGACGACATGCAAAGATTAGATTAGGAATATTATGTAAATTCTAGAATATTCTAAAGTTAGAGTTAGTTTACTTGCCGTTCAAGTATTGTAAACCGACTAGGGTTTTCCTTGTGCCTATAAAAGGATCCCTAGGTCAACATTAGAGATATACGATTTTAGAGAAAAGCTAAAGTTTGATATTAGAGATATTAGGGTTGTTTGTAAGTCTGTATTTGATAAGCAGATTTAAGGTGTTAATATAATCGTTGAATTTTGTTATTCTTCTTAGCTTTGTTAAGTAAATTCCGCATACTTAAATAGAGTAATTCAGTGTTTCATTGTTAGTAGTTTAGGATTTATCCAAGACTGCTAAGCCCTTAACAAGCTATATAAGATAGTTTGGTCAGAGTATAACGATCCAACAATTGTGACGATCGTTGTAGCTCTTAGACGAGGTCTAATATTATATCTAGGAACACATAATAACGAAAGCGGAATATTCAAACAATGAATTAACGTTATCATGAACAAGGTTTTTCATTAGCATTCACTGCTCTAATGATTACAAACCAGTTAACAGGTTCTACCTTGATTAAGTAGAACATATTATCTAAACTAAAACACTAAACCCTAGGCGTTTATCTCCTATGCCTAGGTTACACACACACACCTTTACTAGACGTCTACATTGTGGAAGACTTGTTAATAAAATCCTACGTCCTATGTCTCTTTATATAGAGAGATATTAGGGTTACAAAATACTACGAAGGACTAATAAATAAAACTTCTTTTGCAAGCAAGTCCTTCCCATCTTTTGTAGAATTCCTTCTTGTCACTTTAAGCCCTTCATGTTTCATTCTTCTTGTTTTGATAATTAGAGTCAGTGATAGCCTTTGAATTTCAGAAAATGTTTTAAACTTTAGTTTTTCTGCCGAATTATAAAAATTACTGCACCTCTAATTCCAGGAATCTGCAAAACTTTCATTCCACAAGCATTATATCCTTATATAGATTTTGCCGCCAATTTTACACGAGGTTTGCCTAGTTTGTTTTCTCATGTTTAACAGGTTATTTTGGACAAGAAGGTGAACATGGAATCAAGTTCGTGACATCAAGCTTTTGGAGTCGCTTTGAGCTTGGAGCTTTTGCATCATCTTGGAAGAAGATCTAACCATGTTACCACACGATCCACGCCAAAAATCAGAGGAGTATTTGTTTCATTCTTTCTTTCATTACTTTTACATCTTTTATGTGAACATTGGGGACAATGTTCGGTTTAAGTGTAAGGGGGTAAATGAAAGCGCCTTAGAAAATGCTTTTACGCTTGATTTTTGTTTTGTTCAATGGTACTTGTGTAATAAAACCGAGAGAAACATTGGTTAGGGCAATTTTAGCGCAAATTTAAAATTTTTTACAACATTTAGAAGTGATACTTTAGGAATAATAAGCGTCTCATGGATAGGGAATTGTATTACTAGCACAAAAATCGTACCACTCAAAAAAAAATTCCCCCATATATGTCAGGTTCACCGCTAGAATTGTTAGGAAAAGAATTCATTTTTTATGCTTGTGTGTGTACCGGTAGCTTATAGATTCTAGAACTTACGTTAGGACCATCCCAAATCAACAAGTGAGACTACATTCGTGTAGTTAGATTTACTACATGATAAGAGGCATTAGGATAAACCTTGTTTTATACCCGTATTATAATTACATTGACCTCATTAGTCAAGTAATTCTCCCACACCTTAGCGTTGTACTCATTTTTAGTACACGATACCCCTAGTATACCCCTCAAAGCCTATCTTTTCGTTTCTAACTTTAAGCATTTTACTTAAAGGAAGAATTTGTTTACAATCCACCCAAATGTACACCCAAATCGCCTTAGCCTACCTTGTATGAACTCATCTTGTAGGACCGTGTATAACAACTTATTTCATGACTTATTTAGCTTATTCTAGAGAGAGAAATAGAGAGTAGAGAGAGAGAGAGAGAGAGTGGAGGATCATCATGTAAAGAAAATAAGCACTATGTGTATTACCAAATGATGAAACTCACATCACAAATGAGGTTTACAATTCCTTATATAGTACTAGGAATATTAGATTTAGGCTTGTACATGTTTAGCCCTTGAACTTCCTAGTTTATGATAAATGAACATATAACTTATGAAACTACTTTCTAACGAAACCTATTACACGATTCAAGAATATAATGACCGACACTTCATAACAAAAAATACAATGCTAGCAATCTCCCCCTAAGTGTTGGTCATTGAATGTTGCGTGACGTCTGCATCTTTGTCTTTAAACTTCAACATTCTTTGCTCTTGACGTCTTTAGAAAACATTTGATAAGTCATCGTTCAACGTTCATCGTTCTTTGTTCCTTCATGCTTTTGTGAACTTTGTAATATGACTTTTCTTTATTCTTTGTTGTTGTGGTAGTTCATCTGCCTTTTGTCACTGCTTCGTCTATGTAGGTTAGTCGCCTTTCCAACATGCTCATACATCTTTTGTCTTTGCCATACGTACATTTGTTGTCGCTGTTCTTTCACATTGATCTTTATCACTTTACTTTGTAGATTCTTCTTTTTGGCGTATAATCTTTCTTTGACTGTTGCTAACCTTTGATCTTCGTGAGAACTTTCCATTGACGTTGAGATATATGTATGAGCATGTGGAAACTAGTGTGGTGGTTGTACCTGCATAAAACTCGTTAGTAATAAAGCAACCGGTACTTACAGGTTCGAAATTAGAGATCGTCAACAACATATTGTGAAGACTTTCTCCAACCCTTACCATGGCCGTTCCTAATCGGATACCCTCGAAAGAGCTTACACAGACATACCGAAGTAC
>LBNU01005231.1:13007-26027 GCA_014162995.1 Artemisia annua | reverse complement strand
TTTTTGCACTTGTCAAGTTCATGTTTGAAATTATTGATTATTGAAGCAAATAAGACACGATCTTGTTCATAAGTAGATCCATCATGGGCAGGCTCACCTCCATTAGGATTCATATATGGAGTAGCAAGATTGATATTACTATCATTCTGTTCCACCATATACATGTCACTAATAGACTCAGGATGCGCATGATGTGTCTGATCATGAACAAACATATTAGCAAATATATCAACACTATCATGAGTATCTAAGTGTTGTACCGTTGCCAATATCACTGTGTCTGATGAAGGTCTGAAATGATCATCTTCGGTGTCCCAAACAGTTTCATTCTGTTGTGTACCATCAGCATCCGAATCATACCTTGGACTGCTGCTTTCACCCTGCTGTTCTGAAGATGAATCACTTCCCGTAAAAACCAAACTAGTATCTGATGCATTACCCTCATTGACTGTTTCCTCTTCTGTTTGATTATCTTTATCTGTCTCTCTTTCAATCACCTCAGTTTCCTTTAACTGCCTCTCTCTTTCAATTTGCTCTTGTTCCTTTGACTGCTTCTCTCTTTCAATCTGCTCTCTTTCCCGTTTCAGCTTCTCAATCTCATTGTACTCAGCTTCCTCAGCTTCAAGCATCTTTTCGAGTTCACCCATGTTATCGATGCATGTAGTTCTGAAGGTCTTATAACTTACCCAAAATTTTCCGTAAAACGCATCGTTAAACTCTGACTGGCTCATTATCCAAGGGTTAAAGATACTCTGAAGTTGAGTTTGAATCACTTTAAAAGCTTCCTTGCAGTTACTCGGATGAAGTTCTTCTTCTTTAAGTAGCATTTCAAGTTGATTCAGGTTTTGAATGAGTTTCTCTTTGAAATTATGAAATCGAACTCTTACGAAGTATTCAAATGCCTGATCGAACCTTGAGTCATAACCATATGTAATAACGACCTTCACAATATGTGACTTGAGCACATTAAACGCTTTTATTGAATTTCTTTCACTCATTTGTATTTCCGTTTTCATTGAATTCTTATGTATGAAAAAGTTGTTGTTGGATCTTTAAGGAGAAATGTAGGTTGTTGTTGTAGATTAGGTTTGGTTGGTGAAACGATGTTGGTTGAATGAAGGTTTTCTTTCTCGAATGAACAATTTCTTACTCGCAAGAATCAAGTACCAAACTTGCTAAGTTCAAACACCCTTACTCGCTAACTTAAGAAACTTTCTTACTCGCAAGAATCAAGTACCAAACTCGCAACTTTGAGTTGATACTCGCTAAAAATAAGAACAACGAGCAGGGTAACTTTTTGATACTCGCAATAATGAACCCTTACTCGCAATGGATAAGGGAAATAAGGCTTACTCGCCAATGATTGATACTCGCAAGAAAGAAAAGACCGATACTCGCAAAAGCACACAATACTCGCAAGAAAAGACCAAACTCGCAATCCTTACTCGCAAAGAATTCAAACCTGAGACCAAACTCGCAATGCTTACTCGCTAAATACAGCCACTAAATGTCATACTCGCTAAACCCTAATGCCATACTCGCAAAAAAAACCCAAAACTCATTCTGATCAGATTTGTCGAGTGCAAAACGAGTATTGTAAAACCCAGAAATTTTGAACATGTGAAATACCCAAAATGCCTTCTAATTTTAAACTTCTGAAGAGACGTTGAATAATCTAAAACATTTCATTCCGATTTTTAACCTACGTATTTAATTCGTTAATATTTGAACCATATACGTTATATGAATAAGTAAACTTATGATAAAATGAATTATTCACACCACACGTTTCAATGTATTAATCGAAATTCTATTCAATGTGGCATAAACATATACGAACTATAAAGTGGACTACATTCATGATTGATATTTTCCTCCCTAAGTTGCTCCACAAAAATGGCATCTTTCCCTGGATGAATTCCCCTACACGTTTTTTTTAAAAGAGATAAACACAAAGTAAAACCAATATATTATCTACCAAAAATAAAAAGAATATTCATCTACCTAATTGAACCCAATATTCGGCCTAATCCCCCATTTATTTAGCCCTATTCGGCATTCTTTTCACAAACATAAACCGTACATTTCACAAAACCCTAAAATACCTAATACAAACGGCTGCTACTTTTTGTTCCAAGAAGTACGAGGGTGGCTAGCAAGAAGGATGGTGATTGGTTCTCTAAAGTGATCGGTTGATAATGTGAATATGTGGTGATCGTGCATAAGCTTGGGGTTCGGAGGTCGTGGTTCAGATTCGAGGATTCTGGTTTTTGGTCCTTGCGTCTTTTGTTTCCATTCGTCCTTGAGGTATCCTACGATTCGTACTTAAGTTTTACTAAGTTCGACACATGAAATAATAAAAGTATGAGGTTTGTAAAACTGGATTATCTATTTCGTTAAATGAGAATACGTTTGAAAATGAGTCACATGATATAATAAACGTATAAGACATGAAACATGTTCCATTTTTCGAACTAAAAGAGAAGAGGAAAAATACATACATGTACACGACTAGTAATACACATGAAATAACGACTTTACGACTCATCTAATCAGCCTAGCATTATGGGTTTCGAAACAGTTTTGATAGGATAGTTGTCACATATATAAACGACTTGTATAACTTGTGTTATCGACTCATAATCTGTTGTGTTTTCGTTTTCTGTTTTGTCATGGTTATATTTGCACATTTGATCTGGTCATGAAACTATGATGTGATTTCTAATATACGACTAATAAACTAGAAAACCATATGTCGAGTCGATTTCGGGTTGAAACGTATATAATATATACATGGAACTAAAAGAGTTGTAATTAAGCATGCATGGTTATTATGTAGCAAAAGGTTTTTGAATATAGAAAGGGATAGGTGTAGAATTGTTTTGGTTCGAATTAAAAAGTGAAACGACGGGTATTGGTTTTGACATGGGGTGCGTTTAGTTGTGTAGGCTAACAAAGGGATGTTGTTTCGGCTTATTTAAATAATAAGACCTCGTGCCATCACGGTATAAACAATAATATCATGGGTACGTTACTAAATTATATAAATTATAATGACGGGTCCAAAATTTTAATCTTGATATTAGTTTATTAAAATAAATTTAAAATAATTTTATTTGACTTTTAACATTTAATTTAACATTTTAGACCCTAAACTTATTAAATTTGTCATTTTAAACCTTAAATATTATTTAATCGTCAATGATAGCCTTAAAGTGTTAAAGTACTAATTCGGGAAAGTTACTATTTTTGAAAAGCTACTATAAATGAAAAGTTACTAAAAATGGAAAGCTGACTAAAAGGAGTAATCTGATTTGAAATGAACAAATGAATAATTCTCGACTTCAAATTCGTCTAGGTTATGTGAAGAAGAAGGAGTTCCTATTTCTGTCTGATGTTTTCTTGTGTCTGCTTTGTCGTCCGGTTGAGGTACAGATATTCTGATCTTTTCAGTAAAGGTTTCTCATGACTCCTTTTTTCTTTTGATCTCTCATTTTGTTTAGGGTTCCCGATGCCATTGCTATGAAACCCCATTTTATTTTCTGAACCTTTTTTTGTTATGAACCTTTGCTATTTGAACCTTCTGATTTGGACCTTTTGATATGACCTATGATATGGACTTCTGATATGATCTGATTATGATGACTTATGATCTGTGTCAATTATGACATTCTGTTGACCTATTCTGTTTGACCTATTCTAGTTTGACACCCGAGCCAAAGTTTTTTCACTAGGCATGGGGGTTCCATGTCCGTGTCAGTGATGCACCTCTGACATGACTCTAGGGCAGTGGAGTGATGTTCTGCCACGTCCCCTTATCTGTTATCTGTTATGAGCTCAATTATCTGTTTATTATGGCCAATATTATTTCTGTGGGGGCGTATGGATGCATCCTAGATCTGTTTCTGTTATCTGTATCTGGTGATTGATGCTGCGTGCATGCACGTCCTTCACAACTCTGGTAGGTCTCCCCTACATATGTTACCTTATGTGTGATTATGAATGTGACTATGATTATATTGAAGGCATTATTATGAAGGCATTATTATGAAGGCTTTATATCTGTTTCTGGGCTCGTGGTTGATGACTAACCCTTACCTTATCTTTTATTACTATTTCATACTTACCTTTGATTACATTCTGTTATTCCCTTTATACCTTATTCAGTATTCATTTCTGTTTCATTATTACTTCGTTGTTATATCTGTTCACCGGGCTTTTTAAGCTCAGCCGCGTTTTCTTTCTTACGCGGCAGGTTTTAGTGGGAAGCTGGGATATGAGTGAAGAGTGCATAAGATATTAGTGGACTTCACCTTGATAGCTATATTCTGGATTAGAGATGACTAGAAGAGATTTATATTTCAGACTTAGCATTTCATTGTTATTCTCTTTTGTAACCGTGTATTTCAGATTATTTTTCCTTTGTAACATCTGGAATTCTTTTGTATTACTTATGTTGTATGTCTGTATATGCTTTGATATGTCACCGTAATGTAGCACTTCTACCCTTGTCGGGTTGGGGTGTTACAAGTATAAATCAATCCTAACAAAACTAAAACCTTCCAAAGCACATAAAACCTTTAAACCTATATAAAACCAAATGAAACCAAAGTACCAAACACATACAATACGAACCAAACGACTCAAAAAAAAACTAACCAAAACTAATCTAAACAACCTAAATCTTTCCCTTGGCTCTTGATACCACTTGTAGGACCGTGTATAACAACATATGTCATGACTTATTTAGCTTATTCTAGAGAGAGAAATAGAGAGTAGAGAGAGAGAGAGTGGAGGATCATCATCTAAAGAAAATAAGCACTATGTGTATTACCAAATGATGAAACTCACCTCACAAATGAGGTTTACAATTCTTTATATAGTACTAGGAATATTAGATTTAGGCTTGTACATGTTTAGCCCTTGAACTTCCTAGTTTATGATAAATGAACATATAACTTATGAAACTACTTTCTAACGCAACCTATTACACGATTCAAGAATATAATGACCGACACTTCATAATAAAAAATACAATGCTAACACATCTTTAGTGCATTATTGTGACAACATTTATTAAACCCTTAGTTAATTATCTTATTACTTACATGGTTGCTAAGTCGAGTCATATCCTTGTACATATTGTTTTGGGACGATTGGGACTCATGGGTAAAGTACTAATGTAATGGAGTAATGGGGAAGAAGTCAATTATTACCCCCATATGTGCGTTAATATTTTAAAGTACTACAAGTTTTTCAATTATCTTAATTCGAGTCATTAGAATAGCTTATTGTAAAGTATGTAAAAGTTCAAGTGTAAAGGGAGAACCGAGGCCCCTACGATGTATTATTTTGGATGGTAGGGCAAGAGTGTATGAAAAAAATCGAAAAAACAAGAAAAACGAAAAAAAAAAAATTGGAAAAAGAAAAGTAGAAAAAACATACGGACTACCATCCCGTTTCATTTTATCTTTATTTATGTTTTTGTTATTTTATTACTAGCTTAAGTCGAGTCGAGTCTTGGCATAGCAACGCCATATTGTGCATGTATTTGATCAAGATAATTAACTCGCCACCACTAAAAATACCCTTTATTCCAACCAAACCGTGTTATCATATCCCTACACCTATCGTTACAACCCATGTAAAGCCCTCTTTGATAGTTTATCTTAGGTGCTTACGCCTAGTGGAGGAGGTTTTTGATCCTTTCCCAAGCCTATGGTAATCTATTTGCTATGACAGGTAGTGAGTGATATTTCTTCCATTTCCATCTAGTTATATAGGTTTATAACACCCGAGAGATGAGAGTATCCAAACACTATTTGTGAGGTGCTAGTGTATGATTTCCGTGCTTATTATGACTAGGGTTGAATGACTATTTGTGGTAATAACTTTTATATTCGTGTTAAATGATCCCTAGCTCATATTTTGATTGGAATAAAAGCGCATTTGCTTGAGGACAAGCAAATCTCAAGTGTAAGGGTATTTGATGAAGCGAAAAGTGTACCGCTTTTAGGGGGTCATTTAAGCCCTAATCCATAATTATTTGATCAAATATTGCCCTAAATCGTTCCTTGTTGATCCCAGTTGAGAAATTGATCTAGTATTATTATCTTAGATAAACTAAGACAACAATGTATAGAAGCTGACTTGTTACAAAATTAATCAATATGCGGAATTTATTGATTAACTTAAGAGGAAAACAAACACAATAATATCACCAACTAAACACTTCAATATATTGAATACGAGCACTCTGAATAGTGCTAGGGTTTTGCAACCTTGAAGTGAATACAATGCTAGAATAATTCGTACTATAGTCTAACCCTAGGATCTCCTTTTATACACCAAGGAACCCTACAGGCTTACATACAACTTCCTACCCACGACTATGATCTTCTAACATTATAAAATATTACATAATATCTATACTATAAATACAAATATTCGTACATAAACTTATCACATAGGCAGCAGAGTCTCAGCAGTAGAGTCTCAGCAGTAGTCTTGTCTGGCAGTAGAGATTTTACACTTAGCAGTAGACTTGACTAGTTAGCAGCAGTGTAGCATCCAGAAGTAGAGTTACTTCAAAACCCAACAATCCTCCCCTAAACTTGATATTTTCCCTTAAAATATGCAAGTTTCTTATAAGCTCAAACAAACACCAGGAGGATGCTTTCAAACACTCTATCTTCTTCTCAGCTTTTCACACTCTCTAGAATTCTGCAACACTATCCTGTCAAGAAAGTCTTGAAGATGAGGAGTTATTTCTTCACATCTGAGCTTAGAAGCAAGCATTACAGTAAGAACACCAGCTCTCAATGGATACTCCTTTTCAGTAAGCACGAACACATCAACTCCAGCCTGAGTAGAAATATGATGAACATCACTTGAGCTATAGTGCTTCCACAATGTAGTCATATTATCTGCTTCAAACTTCCAATATCTGTCACTTGAGTCTGGATTATACATTCTTTGAAAATGTACCCATAACTCCATAGCCTTTACACTTACTGGATCTTCAAACTGAAACTTAGCTTGTGTCAAGCCCCAAAGTGTGTTCAGATCTGTCCTGTCACAAGATCTTACAAGATCTTCAAAATCTCTGTAAACTTCAACATCACCTCCAACTCTGATAATTTTCCAAGCTTCACCAAATTCATCTTGTACAATTTCCCATTCAGCAATTGGATGTCTAGCTTGAAGTGGCTCAACAAACATGTCATCTGGTTCAACCACCAAAAATCTATCATCAGTCTTATCAGAGGTCTTTTGAAGTGTTTCAGGTAATTCAGTAGACTTAGATCCTTCAACTCTTGACTTCTTGGCTCTTTCTCTGCTAGCTGCCATATGCTCATCAAAATCTTTCTTCCACTCAGCCTCTTCCTTTGAGCCCATTCCAACAAACATCTTATTCCTCTTATATCCAGAATAGTAATGAAGTCTAACTGCATCATTCCCCATTCCTTTGAATTGGCTCATCTTCCAACCACACTGAGCACATAAATATTGTTTCATTTGAGATATGATCTGAGCTTCTGTAGGCCTTCTTTTCCTCTTTTGCTTGCCTTTGATTACATTTGACACATAGTCAAAAGCTTGATCATTAATCATTCTAATGAAATCATACAACTGTGCAGTCTTTTGCTCTGTAGTTAGAGTAACATCAGCATGAACTTCTAATGCTTTCTTGTTGACCTCTGGATTTTTCTTTATCAAGTAGTCAACTTCTTCAGGTGTAGGCTCATAGTCATATACATCATTCTTTGACTTTGGCTCACCCTCTTCACTTCTTCTGGATTTTAAAGCTGCAAGAACTTCATGTTCTGCTAGCATCCTAGCCTGTTCAGCATCAACATCATCCCCATCTATTTCAATATCATCCATGGCAACCTGTATAGCCAAAGCTCTATCAGCCTCCACAAGCTTCTCTCTTGGCCAAAATTCCTTAGGCAATTTCTTGTATTCTTCTTCTTCATCACTAGAACCAGAACCAGCTTCTTCAACCATCTTTCCTTTTCCTTTATCAGTACTTGAAGCAACTGGTTTTGCCTTTGGAATTGTTTGTAGAGGTTCTCTAATCATCACTCCTTTTGTGGGTAAGAGTGACACATGAATAGGTTGTAAAAGGGATGTTGGTTGAGATGGTGTAGATTTGAGTTGAGGTGATTCTGAAGTATGCTCAGTTGGAGATTTTTCTTGAAGCATTAGCAATGCATTTGCAACTGAGTTCTCTCCTGATCCAGCAGCAGAGTTACTAGCAGTAGTCTCTTTAGCAGCAGACTCTGGAGCAGCAGTCTTAGCAATATCTTCCATCACAACTTCTTGATTATCCTTATTCACCACCACATACCTAACAGCATTATCACTACTTTCCACATGGTCATCACTCTTAGCCTCACCTGAAGCTAAACCAGCATCAACAATAACCCCTGCATCAACATTTGTCTCTAAAGCCATAGTAGCAGAGTCTTCCATAGCAGTAGAGTCTTCTATAGCAGCAGAGATTAGAGCAGCAGAGTCATCATGTTCAACATTTTGAGTTTCAACCCAGCAACATTTTGAGTACCCCTGATTTCCTCCCCTGAACCTGTGCCATTCCTCCCCTGTTTGGAAGCATCCTCTCCCAAACCAGCAGCAGTGTTAGCAGAAGACATTTGTTGTTGTAATAACTCCATTTGTTGCTTGAGTTGAGTGATCATAGTTCCCTGTGCAGCTGTGAGACCTTCAAGAGCTTGTACTTTGGATTCCAAGTTTTGACACTTGGTTTCCAAAGTGGTACATTTATCCATTAAAACTTTAATTTGTTCCATACTAGCCTCATCACTTCGACCTGTGTTACCTGGTCTGAGAGGTGAATCATTGACAATGACATTTTGTACAAGAGGGGGTGCCATCAATTCAGTTTGTTCAATTCTGTCCTCCTCACTTCGGGATGTGTGACCTTCCCTGAGAGGTGAATCTTGGGACAGAAACTCAGTATCAAACCTAGTTTGATCACTTGAGCCCCCTATGTTTTCCATTTGGCTAGGGAATCCATCACCTGTGTTTGACTCATTAGAGTCATTCACATTAGATGTTGCCTTGGATTAGGTCTTATTTATGTTAACACTATCCTGCTCTGCTAAGCTAGAAGCAGTAGTGTTAGCCCTCACCAACATGTCACCTCCATCACCTGTGACAGCCCCATCTGGTACAATATCCATCCTAACACTGGTCTGGGGTAACTCAGTGTTCTTAGAGGCTTTCCTATGTTTGTAGGTCTTTAAAGGTTGTGGGGATGGTAATTCAAAAGTGGGTGTGTGTTGGGAATCAGTGGGAGTTCCTGATCCTTCACCCTGAGCATTTTCAATAAGTTCCACCATATAAGGAGTAAATGGTGTAACTTCACCAGAAAATTCTTTATTATATTTCTTGGCTCTTTCTTTGCTAGATGCCATATGCTCATCAAAATCTTTCTTCCACTCAGCCTCTTCCTTTGAGCCCATTCCAACAAACATCTTATTTCTCTTATATCCAGAATAGTAATGAAGTCTAACGGCATCATTCCCCAATCCTTTGAATTGGCTCATCTTCCAACCACACTGAGCACACAAATATTGTTTCATTTGTGATATGATCTGAGCTTCTGTAGGCCTTCTTTTCCTCTTTTGCTTGCCTTTGATTACATTTGACACATAGTCAAAAGCTTGATCATTAATCATTCTAATGAAATCATAAAACTGTGTAGTCTTTTGCTCTGTAGTTAGCGTAACATCAGCATGAACTTCTAATGCTTTCTTGTTGACCTTTGGATTTTTCTTTATCAAGTAGTCAACTTCTTCAGGTGTAGGCTCATAGTCATATACATCATTGTTTGACTTTGGCTCACCCTCTTCACTTCTTCTGGATATTAAAGCTGCAAGAACTTCATGTTCTGCTAGCATCCTATCCTGTTCAGCATCAACATCATCCCCATCTATTTCAATATCATCCATGGCAACCTGTATAGCCAAAGCTCTATCAGCCTCCACAAGCTTCTCTCTTGGCCAAAATTCCTTAGGCAATTTCTTGTATTCTTCTTCTTCATCACTAGAACCAGAACCAGCTTCTTCAACCATCTTTCCTTTTCCTTTATCAGTACTTGAAGCAACTGGTTTTGCCTTTGGAATTGTTTGTAGAGGTTCTCTAATCATCACTCCTTTTGTGGGTAAGAGTGACACATGAATAGGTTGTAAAAGGGATGTTGGTTGAGATGGTGTAGATTTGAGTTGAGGTGATTCTGAAGTATGCTCAGTTGGAGATTTTTCTTGAAGCATTAGCAATGCATTTGCAACTGAGTTCTCTCCTGATCCAGCAGCAGAGTTACTAGCAGTAGTCTCTTTAGCAGCAGACTCTGGAGCAGCAGTCTTAGCAATATTTTCCATCACAACTTCTTGATTATCCTTATTCACCACCACATACCTATCTGCATTATCACTACTTTCCACATGGTCATCACTCTTAGCCTCCCCTGAAGCTAAACCAGCATCAACAATAACCCCTGCATCAACATTTGTCTCTAAAGCCATAGCAGCAGAGTCTAAAGCCATAGCAGCAGAGTCTTCCATAGCAGTAGAGTCTTCTATAGCAGCAGAGATTAGAGCAGCAGAGTCATCATGTTCAACATTTTGAGTTTCAACCCCAGCAACATTTTGAGTACCCCTGATTTCCTCCCCTGAACCTGTGCCATTCCTCCCCTGTTTGGAAGCATCCTCTCCCAAACCAGCAGCAGTGTTAGCAGAAGACATTTGTTGTTGTAATAACTCCATTTGTTGCTTGAGTTGAGTGATCATAGTTCCCTGTGCAGCTGTGAGACCTTCAAGAGCTTGTACTTTGGATTCCAAGTTTTGACACTTGGTTTCCAAAGTGGTACATTTATCCATCAAAACTTTAATTTGTTCCATACTAGCCTCATCACTTCGACCTGTGTTACCTGGTCCGAGAGGTGAATCATTGACAATGACATTTTGTACAAGAGGGGGTGCCATCAATTCAGTTTGTTCAATTCTGTCCTCCTCACTTCGGGATGTGTGACCTTCCCTGAGAGGTGAATCTTGGGACATAAACTCAGTATCAAACCTAGTTTGATCACCTGAGCCCCCTATGTTTTCCATTTGGCTAGGGAATCCATCACCTGTGTTTGACTCATTAGAGTCATTCACATTAGATGTTGCCTTGGATTGGGTCTTATTTATGTTAACACTATCCTGCTCTGCTGCTAAGCTAGAAGCAGTAGTGTTAGCCCTCACCAACATGTCACCTCCATCACCTGTGACAGCCCCATCTGGTACAATATCCATCCTAACACTGGTCTGGGGTAACTCAGTGTTCTTAGAGGCTTTCCTACGTTTGTAGGTCTTTAAAGGTTGTGGGGATGGTGATTCAAAAGTGGGTGTGTGTTGGGAATCAGTGGGAGTTCCTGATCCTTCACCCTGAGCATTTTCAATAAGTTCCACCATATAAGGAGTAAGTGGTGTAACTGCTCCAGAAAATTCTTTATTAACCTTGCCCAAAAAACTAAAAGACACAGATCCCATTATTGTTGATTTATAAATAGCCCTATGGGATCTGGTTGTTTCAATTTGATCATTTATAAACAATTGGATAAACCTGGGATAAAGCAAAGATTTTCCTTTTTCTTTAACACTAAAAACAATGCCCTCAAAAATCATGTTTGAAAAATTAAATGGGTCTCCTGTGCTTAAGCAAATCATAGCAGATGCTATGGTTGCATTAATCTCATTCCACCCAGTTGTTTTAGGACTCAAACAATGCAATAAGGTATGGGCTAAAAATTTCCAAGGAGTAGAGAAAAGACCTTTTTGAAATTTTAAACTATTGTTTTTCTTCTGATAACCCAGTTCAGCCAAACCATCAAAAAGCTCATTTCTTTCAAGACACTTTGTTCCTTCTTCATCATCAAAGAGCAAAGTTGTTCGAATAGAGGCTTCAGAAATGATTACTTTTTGATCATCAACATATGCCCTCACACAAAGTTCCCCATTCAAAGTTCTGACTTTTGCAGTTTGCCAAAATTGTTTGATGTGAGCAGCATAGATGGTAGGATTCATAGTTAATGCATACTTAAGAGATGTAGCATTTAGAAAGTTTGCCATTTCTGTGAATTCAGAGGGTATAACATCTGTGTCAAGTTCTGCTACAATGTTATGACTTTTGGCCCATGTATGATCGATATCCATGATTTAGGGTTCTTGAGATTTGGTGATTTTGAATTTGGATTATAATGGAGAGTGGATTGGTTTCTAAACTGCAATTCGTGGTTATTGTGTAGAGAAAAGGTGATTCAATTAGGTTATAAACTGCTTAGGAGAAGTTACATAACCGTCCTTCAACTTTAAATTGTAGCAGCAGACACCCAGCAGCAGAGTCGACTACTGCTTATGAACCTAAGCAGTAGTTTGACTTTTCTTGGACAAAAAGTCAAAAATCGAATCAAATATCTTCAAGAAAAGGTAGTTACCAAAAATTGAATACCAATCACCAATTCCTCATTAATTACCATAACTCCTAATTGATCCTCAATAAAAGGGGATCAAATCCAATTGATATTCCAAGAAAACCCTAATCACTTCCAAAAACACCACAAAACTTAATCAATATCTCCAATCTTTTCCAAAACAATCACAATGTCTGAGAATAGAGAAAGAATCAACATCTCCTCAGATTCTTCAGATTCAGAGTCAAATAATCCACCCTTTGCACCATATCTTCCACCATATCGACCACCCAAATGTGGTAGAAGAACTAAGGAACAAGCCCGGAACTATGTTCTTTATATGATCACTGTATATGTTGTCATTTCTTGGAACTTTGAGTACCACATACTTGTCATCTAGTAACTTAAAGTCAGAAGAAAGGACAAGACAATCAGTGTCAGTAAAAAGAACAAAATTCCTTTTTGTAACACATTTGTGAAACACTAAAGAGATGAAACTTAAGTCCTTTAACTAACATCACATTTTCAAAATTCAAATTTCC
>LBNU01005229.1:302460-348096 GCA_014162995.1 Artemisia annua | reverse complement strand
AAACCCTAGCACTATTCAGAGTGCTCGTATTAATTATATTGAAGTGTTTAAGGTGTGAATTACTTGTGTTCGTGTTCTTCTTAAGTTAATTACTATATTCCGCATAGTGATTAAGGTTACATACAAGTCAGCTTCTATACATTATTGTCTTGGTTTATCTAAGATAGTAATTCTAGATCAACTGCTCAACTGGGATCAACAGATTCATAGATTCTCAAACTGTTTTGAACTCCCCTCGTACCTCCTCTCTTCCTAAAACCCAATCCCTTTCAACGCCTTTCCTATCAATGGTGAGAATTCTCATTCTACACCATACAGATCTGAATTATTTCTCCGCCGATCTTTAAATCCTCACTATTTCCTTAGCTTTCTTAAGCTATCCTTCCCCTAGTTAGAGAATCTACCCCTAACTATCCCATATGGAAATATATGATAGTCATATATAAGCATACTCCTATTCTTCCCTCTTTACTTCCTTAGATTACTATGATTCCCGTGTTAGTTTTCCCCTCCTCTCTTAGTAAACCCCGAACCATACCATTAGGATTCCCATACTTAAAGTTAGAAATGACTTTAGGATATCCCTAGAAAACATAAGCCTAAGTATAGAATACCTTATATCACTAAGATAGCGTATCTAAGAAACCCTTGAGGAAATAGAAAAAAATAAGATTAGGAATTTTTGAGGTTTTATAGGATAGAAAACAAACTAGAATCCCTACCCCGGTAGATAGAAAAATTAGGAAAACATCCCTATAAGATAGGATTTAGTTTAGCATAAGAAATTCATTTATCGAGGACATTAGAACTAGGACACATATTATATATAAGGTAAAATAGAGAATTAGATAGTAAACCTCTACCTTAAGCCTTTAAAGCCCCTAGTTTAGGATAAACACATTAGCAAAGCTTCTACCATATAGGCACATTAGCAAACTTCTACCATATATGAATAAACCGTTTTTGAGGATATAGTTCACCTAGACCTAGTAACCAACCTTTAGGATTTCCCACATAACTTTGAGGATTTAGAAACCCATAGGAATGTTACACCATTAAAACATCCCGAACCTACCCTAAGAATTTATAACCCAGATTTAGAACCCGAGGTTATTAGCTATAACTAGGAATAAGATATTTGAGGATATTAGATTACATCTTAGGATTTGATATTTCTTAGGATACACCTTAGGAATTACACTTAGAAGATACCATGGATACTACCGTAACTGGTTTCAAGTACCTAGGAATAGTAATACTTATAATAATAGTGATACTCGTAGTAATAGACAACTTAAAACAAAAGAGAAAACCCAAAACCTTACCTAGGAATAGTGACACTCCTAGTAAACCCTTAGATAAGAAACCACCTAGCGCGTCTCCTTATCTAGGACCCCCTTCATCGAATAAGCCAAAACATACCACTTTAGGATTAGAAGAACCTTAGGGGGAAAACAAATCTTGGAGGAATCTAGTAAATCTTAAATCCCATTAGGATACTATCTTTACAGGTATCCTATACTTTTACTCCTCCGTTTTAAACCCTATCCTTCCGTATCCCCACATCCTTTCATTCAAATTTAATTCTCCCGCCTTCCTACTCTACCGTTTAATCCTACTCTTCTGTTTAAGCCCACTCCTTCGTTATCTCTCACTCCTCCATACCTTCCTATTTCATCCCTTGCCTTCCCTCCTTTCTCTTTGCTCTTTATTATAAAATCTACTCTCCCGTTTTCACCTATCCTTTCGATCATCTGTCATTTTTCACTCTATTTTCCTTACTCTATATTTTCTCCCTGCCCAGTCCTACAATGTTCTAAGAATTAGAACTTGTATTTCTCGTCATACCGCAAGATTCTATTAGTTAGATCTTGTAAGAATATCTATGCTGAACTTTAATCCTCATTATGTTCGACTATGGTATTATACTATCTCTCCTTGCAAAGGTTGCAAGAATGAGATGACGTCCGCCACACTAGTCATAACATGGTATAACTACCAGGTGACTAGTTGCTCAACAGAAAGGTTGTAGAACTGGCCACCATGACTAGAACTCGTTTCTACCATGGCTAGAACTTGTCTCTACCATGGCTACTACTTGTCTCCACCATGGCTTGAACTTGTTTCCACCATGATTGGAACTTGTATCCAAAGCATTCTTGGACCACATTTCCTTAAATGCGGATCACTTTTCCGTTTTCTGCCGATACTACTTAAGGACAATTTATGATGACTATTCTATTAAAATGAATTAGGACGCTTTTTCATTTTAAGAAGAAAGTTATAAATCGAATGGATCATGGATTTATAAGCTCTTGATTACAAGAATTGGGACGCCATTACTTGTAAGTAATGAGATTGATGCGCGTGGGATTGCTTACGCACTTTGTTTTACCTCTCAAGGGATCTCAAGAGGATTACAATCCCCACCAGGCAGTGTACCTGACCGATGTAGTATAGTGTAGTGGCAAGTACCGGGGGATTGATCGTTCTCTCACAGGGAATAGTGTTCGTTAGGTTAAAGACTACTCTAATTAAGGTCTAAGGGTGGAGGATGATTATTTTTGTATTTTTATGTTTTTTAGAAAGCAGTAAAATCTCGTTTTTGAAGGAGTGGGCGGAATTAGTTGCTAGTCAACTAACCCAAGTTATCTACTTATGCAATTAATTTAAAGTTTAGAAAACAATGGTGGGGAAAGTAGTGTTTACTTAGATTTCATTACTCCCTAACTATCTTTTACCATGTAATTAGTATGTTGAGTTTGCGTGGATGACGGGTGTATTCCTAACAAGTCGTAGGGAGTGCGTTCAATTCCCTAACTCTATAAGCTCCTACCTCACTCTATGACGATACGTCAAGTATCCTATCATAAGCTCACCGATAGCAACCTACGCATGAAATACTACCTTAAAATCGATTAACGCACATACGATTCACGTTTCCTAAGACGTTCAAGCTTGTTACCGTATAGGAGGTTAGCCAGTTTTCTTAAGTCTAACGTAGATGAAACATTCATCCAAATCACAATCACAACATACACATCACATGATAATCAATAGTTAGGTTTCATTAGATCTAAGCAAACACAAGTTAATTTAGCCTAGCATGTTAAAGGAAAGAAAAGCACAAACATAAATCATACAACACATAGACATATTGTATGGATTGAATGAAGACTTATCTTAGATTAAACATGCAAGTTAGAGGGGTAAAAGTACCCTCTAAGGTCTGTGATACACGAGCTAGGGTTTAACCCTTAAGTTCTCCACCAAGTTCCTCTTTTAAAACAATAAAAATCGTCCTATATATATAGATAATACGGGCTGACGGCGTCAGCCCAAGGTGTGACGCCGTCACGCCGACGATTAGGGTTTTGTGATGGCCTTCTTGACGTCGTCACGCCGCCTTGTTCCAGATCTGACGGCCTTCCCTGACGCCGTCACCAAACTAGGCCAAAAACTCTCTGGCCCGTCATGAGTAACTTCCAATTTCTTCACTTCCTTTGTTCCTTACGTCGTCACGTTGAAGCTTGTGACGCCGTCACCTTCTGTGCACTTTAGGGTCTTTTGAGATTTTGTTGTTTTCCGCACTTTTTCACTCCGAAAACGCCCGAAAATGCTTCTTTTGTGATTTTCTCCTCAAAAGTACCTAAAATGAGAAAAGAAACGACTTTGGGTGAAATCCGATCAAATAATATACGAATTAGGACTCAAACTGACCCCTAAAAACGTAACATTTTTCGTCTCATCAGAGATATAAACAAATGATACCAAGTATCTGGCACATGTACAAACATTTTCTGCTCCGTTTGTACAACTCTTATCTTTCTCGACTCATTCTTTCCCCTACTCCTACATTCATCAAAATCTCGGGACGAGATTTCTTCTAAGGGGGTAAGACTGTAACAACCCACAAAATCTCATCACTATCATTCCCATTACAAATACCTATAATAGGTATTTCACAGGTAAATTTTTGCTTTTTATGTGCATTCATTACTTGCATGACTCTCTAGACCTGCCCACGTATCCACACAAGCCAAATAACTCAACACTCACATCCTATAAACCCCGGGTATGTCAAGCATAAGATCACAACAACACCACAATAAGTAATTTACCAATCTAACACACTAAACTTATCACAAAACCATAATGAACCCTAATTAGACCTATGTGCTTACTAAACCCTATATGCTTAACTAAACTAGTTTGAAAGTATCCAAGGCTTAAGTATGAGTTACCTTAGGAACATTACGATACCTTAGGACCCTTAGGCACTAGTAAACCCATTAGAGCTTAGGTACAAGCCCCTTAGGCACAGAACCATAACTAGGTTATAACTTCCCGAAAACTAGGTCAAACCTTCCCAAATCTTTCCCATAAGTTACCACCACTTAGTAATATTACTAAGACCTTAGAAGCCATAGAAGTGGAGTACGAGAGCCCTAGCCTTGTCGAGTTGTGGTTTAAGCCGAGAGAAGCCCTAGAAAACCCTAAACCCTCGTTAGCCCTCCCTTTAGTCACATAAGCTTTCATACTTGCTTTCCTTAGCTTTAGTTTAGTCTTAGGATAGTATTAGGATGCCTTAGATCCCATAGGAACCCTTGCCTAAGCCTTGATCACTTAAATATGCTAGTTTTCTTTTTAAAACCCTAATTATAGACTAAACCCTAAATACATGCTATAAGTCCTTTCCATAAGCCCTAATCTAGTTTAGGTAACTTATATAAGCTAATATTAGTTAAACATAAGCTAGGAAACTTTTTTGTTTCATAAAAATATAGTTTGCATGGATTTAGGACTAGTTTTGCAAAGTTTTCCATGAATAGGGGTATATATGGTAACTTTCTGAAAATATTAAGTCTTGGGACTATTTTTGACATTTCTTAGAAGTTATAAGTATAAGGACCCTTTTTGCAAAGTTATAAAACCTTAGGATAAAAAGTTAAATAGTTATAAAACTTAAAAGGACTAGTTTTGCAAAAATTATAAAGTTAAGGGTTGAAATGGTAAATATAGAAAACTTATAAGTCCAAGGGTCATTTCTGTCATTTTCATAAAATATATAAGTATAGGGACTAATTGTTTCAAGTATAGATAGTTATAAGTATAAATAATATAAGTATTATAAGTATAGGGTAGATTTTGTAAATATGTTAAACTATAAGGGTATAAAGTAAAAATATTAAAGTTAAAAGCATAACACAATACTATGGAGCTTCATATGAGGAGTACTATGTGGATATTTCGTTTTGACGAGTTTGCTGGGTTTACGATTTAAGATGCCCTGACTCCTCAAACGATTATTGCATGTACTTCTGAATTATGATGGCCCGAACGGTGTTATGTTATAACTAAACCCTAATAACAACATAACTCAATAGTAGGGAATTTCATGTGAGGAGTATTAACTTCTGAATTATGATGGCCTGAACGGTATTACGTTGATAACATAATACAATGGTAAGGAGCTTCATGTGAGGAGTCTTATACTTCTGAATTGTGATGGCCTGAACGGTGTTGTGTTATATCTAAAAATATAAAAACCCTAAGAATGATAACTTAATAAACTTAAACTAAACAACTAGAGCTTGACATATCCCCACACCTACAACACACCAGGATACGTGAGTAAGGCACTCTAGTTCCCGAGTCACTAATTACATCAACTAGATTTCCCTAAGCCTAGGTGAGTTTTCATAGCCTCACACCTTTTAAAACGCTTTCTAAATGCTTTCTAAACCCTGTGATGGGGTTACATGCTACTTGCTTTACTTTAAACCGAATACAAGTCTTTTTCTTTGGTTGTTGCACGAGTAAACTATCTGCCACCACTACATAACTAAAATTCATGAATCTAATCGTTTGGGATATTTTACCCACGCGAACGCGAATATAGTTGATAGATCTATTGGAGTTTGACAACGCGAACGCGAATATAGTTGATAGATCTATTGGAGTTTGACAACTCTCATTGGTATTAACATCTCTCTGGATGGTACCAATAAGTACTATATTTGAACCCACTGAAGGATTAACTTTGGCAAGTTATCCTTCCCATCCCCTCATGGTTGGGTCTGCAGCCCCCATGACCCAGATTGTTAACGTGTGGTTCATGAGCTTAGTGCAACATACCCCACTCTTGATAGTTGTGTATGCATCACAATTATCACACACACACATCATTTTCCCAGATGGGTGTAACAACAGAGCCCAGGGAACTTGTATTCACTAACACATAAACCTATGATTCTCACTCAACACCTAGTGTTGACTTTTTAAGCATGTATCCTAGGTATATCATAACTACGGAGTTATGGTAGAAGGAGGCACTGAACTCGGAGGACTTTCAAACCGGTTATCATTCGAACATAACCTAATACTCAGACTTTGGGACCTCAACATAAGCAAAAGTATACCTTTTACTATAAAACTCTGATATTTTAAGGAATGATAACCTATTTTCTAAAAACGTCTCTTTCGAGTCGTTTTCTATTACTGTAACTGTGATTCCATGAAGTAATACCCCAACCCTAAATCCGCTGCGAACTGTGAAAATGGGGGTGTTACATCTTTAACTTATAAACTCCAGGAATCTGCACACATTCATTCCACAAGCATTATATCTTTACTTGCTTTCTAGGATTTAATCTTATATAGATTTTACCGCCGATTTTACGCGAGGTTTGCCGTGATTTTTTTCTCAGGTTTAGCAGGTTATATTGGACAAGAAGATGTACATGGATAGTCAAGTTTTTGGCATCAAGTTTCAAGTTTTTGGCGCTGCTTTAATCTTGAAGTTTTTACATTCTCTTGGAGGAGGATTTAACCATGTTACCACATCATCCACACCAAACGAATCAGGGGAGTATTTTTTTTCATTCTTTCATTTTCTTTACTTTTACATCTTTTAATTGAACATTGGGGACAATGTTCGGCTTAAGTGTAGGGGGGGAGGTAAATGAAGATACCTTAGAGATTACAATTGCACTTGATTTGTGTTTGTTTAATAGTGAATGTGTAATAAAACTGAGAGAAATATTTGTTAGGGCAATTTTAGCACCAAATTTAAAAAAAATTGCAACATATAGGAGTGAAACTTTAGTTTTAATACGCGTCTCATGGATAGGAGTTATATGACTAGCACAAAAACCGTACCACTCAAAAAAAATTCCATCCCAAATATGTGAGGTTCGCCCCTAGATTTGTTAGGAAAAGCCTTAGTGCTTGTGAGTGTACAAGTAGTATTTAGATTCTAGAACTTGCGTTAGTGATTCATCCCGAGACCACAAGTGAGACTACATTCATGTAGTTAGGATTTACTACATGATAAGAGTCATTAGGATAACCCTTGTTTTACACCTGTTTTATAATTATATTGACTTCATTGGTCAAGTCATTCTCCCACACCTTTGCGATGTACTCATTTTTAGTACACGATACCCCTAGTACAACCCTCAGAGCTTATCTTTTCGTTTCTAACTTTAAGAATTTTACTTAAAGGAAGAATTTGTTTACAATCCACCCCCAAATGTACACCAAAATCGCCTTAGCCTTCCTTTCATGCACTCATCTTTAGTGTAGTATTGTTACAACATTTGTTTAAACCCTTTGTTAATTGTCTAATTGATTACATGGTTGTTAAGTCGAGTAATATCTTGTACATATTGTTTTGGGACGATTGGGACTTATTGGTAAAGTACCAGTGTAATGGAGTAATGGGGAAGAACATCATTTATTACCCCCATAGATGCGTTAATGTTTTAAAGTACTCCAAACTTTCGATTATCTTAATTCGAGTCATTAGAATAGTTATTTGTAAAGTACATAAAAGTTCAAGTGTAAGGGGAGAACCGAGTCCCCTATGATGTATTATTTTGGATGGTAGGGCAAGAATGTATGCAAAAAAAATAAAAAATAAAATCAAAAAAATAAAAAATAAAAATCAAAAAATGAAGGAAAAAATGAAAAAAAAAATAGAAAAAGAAAGTGGAAAAAAAACATACGGACTACCATCCCGTTTCCTTTTATGTTTATTTCATGTTTTTCGTTATTTTATTATTAGCTTAAGTTGAGTCGAGTCTTGGCTTAGCAACCCCGCATTGTACATGTAATTGACCAAGATGATTAACTCGCCACCAGTATTTCCTGTATTCCAACAAACCGTATTTATCATATCCCTACACCTAACATTATAACCTTTGAAAAGCCCTCTTTGATAGTTTTCCTAGGTGCTTACGCCAAGTGTTGGAGGTGTTTTTATCCTTTCCCAAGCATATGGTAATCTATTTGCTATGACAGGTAGTGATGATATTTTTTCCATTTCCATTAGTTATATATAGGTTTATAACATCCGAGAGATGAGAGTATCCAAACACTATTTGTGAGGTGCTAGTGTATGATTTCCGTGCTTGTTATGACTAGGGTGGAATGATCATTTGTTGTAATTACTTTTATATTAGTATTAAATGACCCCTATCTCATATTTTGAATGGAATAAAAGCGCATTTGCTTAAGGACAAGCAAATATCAAGTGTAAGGGTATTTGATGAGGCGAAAAGGGTTACGCTTTTAGGGGGTCATTTAATCCCTAAATCGTGTTTTTATGATCAAATATTACCTTAAATCGTTCCTTTTGTCATTTTAGGTACTTTTGAGAAGAATTCTGGAAAACATAGCATTTTGGACGTTTTTGGAGCAAAAAGTGAAGAAAACGACAAAGTCTCAAAATCATGCTGAAAATCACACCTGACGGCGTCAGACACCAAAAGGTGACGCCGTCACTTGAAGACAAAAGAGATGGATTTGTGTTGTACCAGACGCTCAAGAGAAGTAAACATGATTTAACACCTGACGGCGTCACGTGTTAGAAAAAGAAGGCCATCTTGTGTAAAGCAAAAGAGAGACAATCCAGAAGACTTTACAACGTGACGCCGTCAGAAGTAGATCTAGGTGATCCGAGAACCCTAAACACGGTGAGTTGATGGCGTCAGACGCAAAAAGCTGACGCCGTCAGAATGTAATCTCTATATATATGTTAGGATTTTTCATTCATTAGGAGAGGAACTTTTTGGTGGAACACACACACAAACCCTAGTACGAATTTCAAAACTTTTTAAGGGTTTCATACCCTTATTTCTTCCATGTTTAATTAAAGATAAGTAATCCATCAATCATTCAATATGTCTATGTGTTGTTTGATTATATCTTATGCTTGTATTTCTTTTAACATGCTAGGATAGGTTCATTTGTGTTTGCTTAGATGTAATAAACCTAGTTATTGATTGCTGATTGATGGTTTGTTATTAATTGTTGTTGGGTGAATGATAATCGATGTTAAGCTTAAGAAAACTGGCTAATCTCCTATATGGTAACATGCTTGAACATCTTAAGAAACATGAATCGGATGTGTAATACAATTTTTATGGTTGTGTTTAATTGATGAGGTGAAAAGTGTTACGCTTTTAGGGGGTCATTTAATCCCTAGATCGTTATTTTATGATCAAATATTGCCTTAAATCGTTCCTTTTGTCATTTTAGGTACTTTTGGGAGGAATTCTGGAAAACATTGCATTTTGGACGTTTTTGGAGCATAAAAGTGAAGAAAACGACAAAGTCTCAAATCAAGCTGGAAATCCTACCTGACGGCGTTAGGAGTTGCAAGCTGACGCCATCACTTGAAGACAAAGGAGTGGATTCAGACTTTACCAGACGCCCAAGGAATAATTCAAGATGTTTACACCTGACGACGTCAGGTGTTACAGAATCCAGGCCGTCAGTTGTAACACTAAAGAGAGACAGCCCAGAAGGTTTTAAAGCTGACGGTGTCAGAAGTGGATCTAGGTGATCCAATAACCCTAAACACGGCGGGTTGACGGCGTCAGGATTTATAACCTGACGCCGTCAGAATGTAATATCTATATATATTTTAGGATTTTCTTTCATAAAAGTGTACAACTTTTGGGAGAACTTTGGGGATAAACCCTAGGTCGATTTTACTGCCTTTTTCAAGGGTTTTTCACCCTTGTTTCATCCATGCTTAATTAAAGATAAGTCTTCCATTAAATCATTCAATATGTCTATGTGTTGTTTGATTATATCTTATGCTTGTCTTTACATTAACATGCTAGGCTAGGTTTTTCTTGTGTTTGCTTAGATCTAATGAAACCTAGCTATTGATTTTTGGTTGTTGGTTTGTTATTAATTGTTGTGGGTGGGTGGGTGATATCGATGTTAGGCTTAGAAAAACTAGCTAACTTCTAATTGGTGACTTGCTTGAACGTTCTAAGAAACATGAATCGAATGTTTACTACGATTATTTGGTTGTATTTAATGCATAAGTAATTACTAGTGATTTCATGGTTTGGATACTAAACGTGTCGCTATAGAATTAAGTTTGCGCTTATAGAGTTAGGGAAGATCGTACATGGCCCTACGAATGGTATTAAGGAATACAACCCGTCATCCACACAATTGTAACAAACTAATTAACCGGTAAAAGATAGCTAGGGAGTAATGAAGTCTAAGTAAACACGTTTTTCTCCTTATAAGTTTCACAATCATTTACTTTCTTGTTATTTTATTTTCTTTGCATTAGTAGATATTTGGGTTAGTTGACTAGCAACTAATTACGCCCACTCTTCTAAAAACCAAGATTTTTACTTGCTTTCCATAAAAACATAAAAATACAAAAACAATCATCCCTCACCCTTAGAACTAATTAGAGTAGTTTCCAATCCTAATGACACTATTCCCCGAGAGAACGATCAATCCCCTGGTACTCGCCACTACACTATACTACATCGGTCAGGTACACTGCCTGGTGGGGATTGCAAGCTTCTCAAGATCCCTTGAGAAGTAAAACCTTTTGCAAGGTTGCAAAACCTACGCATCAAGTTTTTGGCACCGCTGCGGGGGAATAGTTATTGTTTAGGTTGAATTTTATTTTTACTTAGGTCTACTCATTAGATTCCTTTCTAGTGAGATTTTATTTTATTTTTCTAGGTTTTCTTTAGTCTATCTTATTCTTTGTGCTTTTGTTCGTAGTTTCCTATTACTTCTTCATAAGTAATATTGATCGTTTGATCCCTGTTATTGTGTTTTCCGTCGTAGGAATTTCCAGCTGCCCCCTATTGCTGAAAACGAGAACCCACCAAATTTGTCACCCAATCATCACTTTAACAACAATTCTGATATGGATGAATCCGACCAAGACACGACCATGAAAATGGCCCCTTTTATTACTCTTCGGATTCCGATGAGGACCTAGGTGATGGGGAAGTGATAGACGATATTAAGGGAAGAGAGGAAGCTGATCCTCTGAAGTATGTTGACCCTAGGACAAAGATTGAGAAAGATAGTTTGTTTAATATGCAATTTCGTTGTAAAATTGGATTTAGGAGCTTCGATGCCTACCTTAACTCATCTTTAACAATGAACATAATTTCGCGTACTAAATATAACAAAATCATGGTGAATGGGTTAGAATACCAAAGAGATAATATTGTTGCTAGGGCTAAGGCATTGCACGTGTTTGTAGGAAGCTTTGCCTATCAAGTTGAGTTTATGATTATGGAGGATCTATGAGAATTTATTGATAGTAGCTTTACCCAAGTTGTGTTTGGGAATCCCTTCAAAAGGCTAACCAGACTAGATGAGAAACTAAAGGAAGGGTTAAATACATTCTCAGACGGGGATGAGGATTTTGTCTACCAAATGCCCTGTGCACACCCTAGGTATAAGGATTTCTCTATTGAGAGATGTAATACGCTTCCTCCTCATGGCATATTAAGTGAGAGCGATATAAGAAAAGGGCTTAAATATCCACATGAAAAGAACAAAAAGTATTATTGCGGATGTTTAGAGCTAAATGATGACTATAAGAGATATGAGGCAACAATTAGGTGGCTCACACTTGGGTACGTGAGCATTAGTGACACTAGGTGACCGTGACTTTGAATCTAGCTACAAGACTCGTTAATAAAGAAAGCGCTTCTTGGGAGGCAACCCAAGCTTTATTTGCTTTATTTGTTTTGTTTGTTTGTTTGTTTGATTTTACTTGTTTCCGTATGCATGTTTTATTTTTATTGCCAATAGTTCATGTTTCAAATTAAATTGTGAAAATACTTTATTTTGTTTTTAACTTCGTCTTAACTACATATAAAGGTATTTTGCAAAAGATAAGTGTAAGAGAAATCTAAATTTGTTTATAAGAACGAATTGAGCATTAATCATAGCAATATAAAATAAACATACATATTAGTATTTGTTTGAGTAAAATGCTTGTATCGAATCATAATGAAATTTTGCAGGATTCCAGGAATTAAGGTATTGGTTTTTCCAGAAATTTTCCGGAAACTAAACATAAAAATTCTGTTAGATCAGTTCTGACGGCGTCAGGCAGTAACTTTCTGAAAATTTTCCAAGTTTTGTTTTTCTGCCGGGATTGTGAAAATTTACTAACTCTTTAACTCAAGGAATCTGCAAACATTCATTCCACAAGCATTATATCCTTATATAGATTTTACCGCTGATTTTACGCGAGGTTTGCCTAGATTGTTTTCTCGGGTTTAATAGGTTATATTGGACAAGGAGATGAACATGGAATCAAGTTTTTGGCGCTTCTTTAATCTTGAAGCTTTTACATCATCTTGGAAGAAGATCTAACCATGTTACCACACCATCCACACCAAACGAATCAGAGGAGTATTTGTTTCATTCTTTCATTTTCTTTACTTTTACATCTTTTTATTGAACATTGGGGACAATGTTCAGCTTAAGTGTAAGGGGGTAAATGAAGACACCTTAGAGATTACAATTGCACTTGATTTTTGTTTGTTTAATGGTAGATGTGTAATAAAACTGAGAGAAATGTTTGTTAGGGCAATTTTAGCACCAAATTTAAATTTTCTTACAACTTATAGGAGTGAAACTTTAGTCTTAATAAGCGTCTCATGGGTAGGGAATTGTATGACTAGCACAAAAACTGTAACACTCAAAAAAGTTTTCCCCTAAATATGCGAGGTTTGCCCCTAGAATTGTTAGGAAAAGCATTCATTGTTGGTGCTTGTGTGTGTACCGGTAGTATTTAGATTCTAGAACTTGCGTTAGTGACCATCCTAAGTCCACAAGTGAGACTACATTCGTGTAGTTAGATTTACTACATGATAAGAGGCATTAGGATAACCACTTGTTTTACACCTGTGTTATTATAATTACATTGACTTCCTTGGTCAAGTAATTTTCCCACACCCTTGCGATGTACTCATTTTTAGTACACGATACCCCTAGTACAACCCTCAGAACCTATCTTTTCGTTTATAACTTTAAGCATTTTTCTTAAAGGAAAATTTTGTTTACAATCCTCCCCAAATGTACCTTAGCCTACATTGTATGCACTCATCATTAGTGCATTATTATTACATGTTTTAACCCTTAGTTAATTGTCTAATTGATTACATGGTTGCTAAGTCGAGTCATATCTTGTACATATTGTTTTGGGACGATTGGGACTCATGGGTAAGGTACTAATGTAATGGAGTAATGGGGAAAAAGTCAATTATTACCCCCCATATGTATGTTAATGTTTTAAAGTACTCCAAGTTTTCCGATTATCTTAATTCGAGTCACTAGAATAGTTATTTGTAAAGTATGTAAAAGTTCAAATGTAAGGGGAGAACCGAGGCCCCTATGATGTATTATTTTGGATGGTAGGGCAAGAGTGTATGAAAAATAAATCGAAAAAACAAGAAAAAGAAAAAAAAAATGGAAAAAGAAAGAAAAAATAACATACGAACTACCATCCCGTTTCCTTTTATGTTTATTTATGTTTTTGTTATTTTCTAATTGGCTTAAGTTGAGTCGAGTTTTGGCTTAGCAATGCCACATTGTACATGTATTTGATCAAGATGATTAACTCGCCACCAATAAAAAATATCCTTTATTCAAACAAACCGTGTTTATCATATCCCTACACCTAACATTACAACCCTTGAAAAGCCCTCTTTGATAGTTTATCTTATGTGCTTATGCCTAGTGGAGGAGGTTTTTTATCCTTTCCCAAGCCTATGGTAATCTATTTGCTATGACAGGTAGTGAGTGATATTTTCCCATTTCCATTTAGTTATATAGTTTTATAACACCCGAGAGATGAGAATATCCTAACACTACTTGTGAGGTGCTAGTGTATGATTTCCATGCTTGTTATGACTAGGGTGGAATGATTATTTGTTGTAATTACTTGTATATTAGTGTTAAATGACCCCTAGCTAATATTTTGATTGGAATAAAAGCGCATTTGCTTGAGGACAAGCAAATCTCAAGTGTAAGGGTATTTGATTAGGCGAAAAGTGTTACGCTTTTAGGGGGTCATTTAATCCCTAAATCGTTATTTTATAATCAAATATTGCCTTAAATCGTTCCTTTTGTCATTTTAGGTACTTTTGGGAGGAATTCTGGAAAACATTGCATTTTGGACGTTTTTGGAGCATAAAAGTGAAGAAAACGACAAAGTTTCAAATCAAGCTGGAAATCCTACCTGACGGCGTCAGGAGTTGCAAGCTGACGCCGTCACTTAAAGACAGGGGAGTGGATTCAGACTTTACCAGACGCCCAAGGAAGAATTCAAGATGTTTAAACCTGACGGCGTCAGGTGTTACAGAATCCAGGCCGTCAGGTGTAACACTAAAGCGAGACGGCCCAGAAGGTTTTAAAGTTGACGGCGTCAAAAGTGGATCTAGGTAATCCGATAACCCTAGACACAGTGGGTTGACGGCATCAGGATTTATAACCTGACACTGTCAGAATGTAATATCTATATATATTTTAGGATTTTCTTTCATAAAAGTGTGCAACTTTTAGGAGAACTTTAAGGATAAACCCTAGGTCGATGTTAATGGCCTTTTTCAAGGGTTTTTCACCCTTGTTTCATCCATGCTTAATTAAAGATAATTCTTCCATTAAGTCATTCAATATGTCTATTGTTATTTGATTATATCTTATGTCTGTCTTTACATTAACATGCTAGGCTAGGTTTTTCTTGTGTTTCCTTAGATCTAATGAAACCTAGCTATTGATTATTGGTTGTTGGTTTGTTATTAATTGTTGTGGGTGGGTGATATCGATGTTAGGCTTAGAAAAACTGGCTGACTTCTAATCGATAACTTGCTTGAACGTTCTAAGAAACATGAATCGGATGTGTACTACGATTATTTGGTTGTATTTAATGCATAAGTAATTACTAGTGATTTCATGGTTTGGATACTAAACGTGTCGCTATAGAATGAAGTTTGCGCTTATAGAGTCCTACACGGCCCTACGAATGGTATTAAGGAATACAACCCGTCATCCACACAATTGTAACAAACTAATTAACCGGTAAAAGATAGCTAGGGAGTAATGAAGTCTAAGTAAACACGTTTTTCTCCTTATAAGTTTCACAACCATTTACTTTCTTGTTATTTTATTTTCTTTGCATTAGTAGATAGTTGGGTTAGTTGACTAGGAACTAATTCCGCCCACTCTTCTAAAAACCAAGATTTTTATTTGCTTTCCATAAAAACATAAAATATAAAAAGAATCATCCCTCACCCTTAGACCTAATTAGAGTAGTTTTCAATCCTAACGACACTATTCCCCGAGAGAACAATCAATCCCCCGGTACTTGCCACTACACTATACTACATCGGTCAGGTACACTGCCTGGTGGGGATTGCAAGCTTCTCAAGATCCCTTGAGAAGTAAAACCTTTTGCAAGGTTGCAAAACCTACGCATCATTAATGCATAACTGACTATTAAGGAGGCCATGGTTAGGATACTAAACGTGTCGCCATAGGAAAAGATAGAAGCTTATAGAATTGGGGAAGATCGTACACGGCCCCACGAATGGTATTAAGGAATGCAACCCGTATCCCACGCAATTGTAACAAACTTATCAATCAATGAAAGATAACTAGGGAGTAATGAAGTCTAAGTAAACACGTTTTCCCCTTATAAGTTTTTCTCATTTTATTTTCTTGTCATTTTATCTTTATTGCATTAGTAGCTTTTGGGTTAGTTGACTAGCAACTAATTCCGCCACTCTTCCAAAACCCGAGATTTTTACTTACTTTCCATAAAATATAAAAAAATACAAAAAGAATCATCCCTCACCCCTAGACCTAATTAGACTACTTTCAATCCTAACGAACACTATTCCCCGAGAGAACGATCAATCCCCCGGTACTTGCCACTAAACTATACTACATCGGTCAGGTACACTACATGGTGGGGATTGCAAGCTTCTCAAGATCCCTTGAGAGGTAAAACCTTTTGCGTAGACCGCAATCCATGCATCAATGGCCTTGTCTAATCCCACGTTCCAAGCTAAATTTAACGATCGGGGAACCATTAACGGGAACAGACATAGAAGAAGGCTTCAAGCAAGCATCAATCCAAGCGCATCACTTATCTCCAAACCGCACAATTTTCAAAAGATCACATAAATATTTCCAATTAATGTTATCATACGCCTACTCGAAATCTACTTTAAAAATCAATCCGCTAGTTTTCTTTCTCTTCAGAAACTCAACTGCTTCATTTGCTATCAGAATACCATCAAGGATGAATCTTCCTCCTATAAAGGCATTTTGTGCGTCACCCACCAACTTTCCAATCACTTTCTTTATCCTTTCTGCTAGTAGTTTTGCAATAATTTTATAGTAACATCCAATCAAACTAATAGGTCAATATTCACTAAGACCAATAGGATCCGTGAGTTTAGGAATCAATGCCACGAAATATGAATTACATCCCCTTGAAATTTCCTTCCTATCCCAAAATAAAACGTTTCTTATCTAATTTATTCTTACGAGTCCTTTTGGCCTTATCTCGTGATGAAATATTTTCAAGTCTATTTCAATAAGTAAACATGATGGTTGTCACATATAATGCTTGATAAGGAATTATTTGGTACCTTTTTAAGGGGTCATTTAAGTCTAAAATCATGTAAAATGTGATCAAATGTTGCCTCAAATCGGTTTTTTTTTTTTTTTTTTTTTTTTTTTTTTTTTAGGTACTTGGGACGAGAATTCTAGAATTTGGCACTTTTTAGAGGAATTTGGACGCAAAAGAGAAGAAAACGATGAAGTCGCGAAAAGACCATTGATGCGTGGTTTTGCAACCTTGCAAAAGGTTTTACTTCTCAAGGGATCTTGAGAAGCTTACAATCCCCACCAGGCAGTGTACCTGACCGATGTAGTATAGTGAGTGGCAAGTACCGGGGGATTGATCGTTCTCTCGGGGAATAGTGTCGTTAGGATTGAAACTAATCTAACTAGGTCTAAAGGTGAGGGATGATTCTTTTTGTATTTTTATGTTTTTATGAAAGCAAGTAAAGTATCTCGGGTATTGGAAAAGTGGGTGGATTTAGTTGCTAGCCAACTAACCCAATTAACTACTTAAACAATAAAATAAAATAACAAGAAAATAAAATGGTAGGAACTTCTTATATGGAGAAAAACGTGTTTACTTTGATTTCATTACTCCCTAGTTATCTTTTATTGATTAATTGATTTGTCACAATTGCGTGGATGAAGGGTTGCATTCCTTAATACCATTCGTGGGGCCGTGTACGATCTTCCCCAACTCTATAAGCTTATATCTCTTCCTATGACAACACGTTTAGTGTCCTATCATGGCCTTATAAATAGTTTCTTATGCATTTAATACAACCAATAAAACCGTAGTACACATCCGATTATGTTTCTTAAGACGTTCAAGCAAGTTACCGTATAAGAGATTAGCCAATTTTCTTAAGCCTAACGCTAAAATCAATCACCCACAACAATCAATGACAAACCAACAATCAATAATCAATAACTAAGTTTCATTAGATCTAATCAAACACAAATAAACCTAAGCTATCATGTTAATAGAAAGAAAAGCATACAAGATAATCAAACAACACATAGACATATTGAATGATTAAAGGATAACTTATCTTCAATTAAACATGGGCAAAGAAAGGGTATGAAACCCTTGGAAAAGGTCTGAAATTCGAGCTAGGTTTTATGTGTGTGGTACACCCAAAAGTTCCTTTCTTAATTAATGAAAAATCCAAAAATATATATAGAATTTACAATCTGACGGCATCAACTTTTGGGTCGTGACGCCGTCAAATCGCCGCCATGCATCTTCTCAGATTGCCTAGATCTACTCCTGACGCCATCTGGTTCAAATGTTCTCTGGGTCGTCTCTCTTTACGTTAACACGTGATGGCCTTGGCGTTTTATAACGTGACACTGTCACGTGTAATTCTCCAAATTTCTTTATGGCGCGTCAAGTGTAAAGTGATTATCCACCTCTTGATTAACGTGTGACGACGTCACCCTATAACCTTTGACGCCGTCAAGTACTGTTTCCAGCTTGGATTCGTGACTTTGTCGTTTTCTTCACTTTTTGCTCCAAAAACGTCCAAAATGCTTCATTTTCCAGAATTCTTCTCCAAAGTACCTAAATTGACAAAAGAAACAATTTGAGGTAATAATTGATCATAATATCACGATTTAGGGCTTAAATGACCCCATAAAAAGCGTAACAAATTTCTCCTTATCAACCATCAGAAAAGGAAGTCTGACGGCGTCACATTCTACCAAGTGAAGCCGTCCCATACAACTCAAGATGGATTTCTAGTGAAATTAACAAGAGACACCTTAGAAAGATTTTGTGCATTTATAACCTTACACCGTCAGGTGTTACAAGATGGAGGGCATCACGCTTTAAGTTAACAAGAGACGCCTCAGAAGAGTTTTACAAGTGACGGCCTCAGATCCAGAGTTGACGCCATCAGAAAGGCGATTTTCACAGACAAAACCCTAAAACACGGCGAGCTGACGGCGTCAGAAGCCATAACCTGACGCCGTCAGCCTTGTAAATCAATATATACTTTCGCTAATTTTCTTTATTAGTGTGACACTTTTTGGGTAAAAACCCTAGACGATTTTCAGAGATTATTTTAGGCTTTTCAGCCTCTTCATCCATGTTCAATTGAAGATAAGTTACTTGTTTAATCATTCAATATGTCTATGTGTTCTTTGATTACAAGTTTATCTTTTCTTCTTTCTAACATGCTAGCTTAAATCTTTTAGTGTTTGCTTAGATCTAATGAAACCTAGTTGTTGATAATTGATTTGTTGTCTATTGTTTAGTTGATTGCTTCACGTTAGGCTAAGAAAACTGGCTGACTTCTTTTATTTAACTAGCTTGAACGTCTTAGAAAACGTAATCATAGAGTGCACTATTGGTTTTTCTCGTTTTATTTATTGCATGACTTGAGGTTAATGACCCTAAAATTTCTTAATAGACTTTAAGGTTGTAGGTGAAATTAATATTCATCGAGTTGGGGAATGTAGCATACCCCCACGATTGGTATTAAGGAATACAACGCTTCAACTAAAACAAGGACGTGACAATTCAACAAATCAATATGAGATAACTAGGGAGTAGTGAAATCTAAGTAAACACGTTTGTCTTACCATAAGAGTTCACCACTTTATTTTTCTTGTTATTTTAATTTAAGTTTTGAAAGTAGTTTTTTTGGGTTAGTTGGATAGTAACTAATTTCGCCATTTCCTTTAAAACTGATTTTTTATTTGCTTTCTAAAAAATATAAAAACAAAAAAAAAATCCCTCGCCTCTAGACTTATCTCGACATACACTTCAACCTAACGACACTCTTCCCCTAGAGAACGATCAATCCCCCAGATTTAACTATGCTACACTACAACGATCAGGTACACTGCCTTGAGGATTGCAAGATTCTCAAGATCCCTTGAGAAGTAAAACCTTTTACGAAGGTCTTACGATACTCGCATCAAGTTTTTGGCGCCTCTGCCGAGGAAAAGTTATTGCTTAGGTTTGATTTCTATCTCGTTTAGGTCTCCTCACTAGATTCCTATCAAGTGAGATTTTTATTTTCTTTTTCATAGCTTTCTTTAGTCTATCTTTTTCTTCGTTCTTTTGTTCGTAATCCATATCATTCATCATCATGATGGATGGTAATATCTTTAACCAAGCACCACCAAATCACCAAGACCCACCTAGAGCCCGCACTTTAGGTGAATACTCCCGAACTAGCCACCAAAGCCATCAAAACACCATTGAGCTCCACCAAAGACCCAATGTGTCTCCATTGCGATCCGACACCATCCGGTTGGTGCAAAGCGGATGTGCATTCCATTGACTTTATTCAAACCAACATCTCAAGGATTTCCTTAAAATCATTGATTCCATGGACCTTGACGTTTCCACTCATGGGACGACCCGCTTGCGTCTCTTTTAATTCTCTCTACGTGAGCAAGCTAGTCAATGGCTTGAGCGTTTACCCGTGGGATCCATCACATCTTGGGATGATCTCACCTCTCATTTCCTCGCTCAATTTTTCCCACCGAGGAGAACTACCAAGCTAAGGAATGACATTTTGATGTTCCAACAACGCCAAGGTGAAACTCTTTACAAAGCGTAGACTCGTTTCAAGGACTTACTCCAAAAAAGTCCGTCATCATGGCACTGATCTTTGGCTCCAAGTCCAAATATTCTATGATCATGTCAATCAATCCATAAGACAAACCATTGACCAAGCTGCCGATGGTAAGCTATGTGATAAGATTGCGGAAGAATCGTGGGGAATCATAGAAGATCTTGCTCTCTATTACAATGAATATTGGAATGACCCCCGCGAGTTGAGCAAAACGATCAAGGCAATATCCTTGCCTTCGAATAACTCAAGCATTCCCGACCGTAGGATCCTAGAACTTGAAGACCAAGTCAAGTTTCTCATGAAATCCTAAGATGCTCATAAACCTTCAAGCCAAGTGAACAAAATCACTTCTTCATGTGAATTATGTAGTGGTCCCCATGCAACTCATGATTGCATGGAACTCCTCGAACAAGCTTTTACGGACTACGCATCCTCGCGTACCGACGGAGCTGGAGAAAAGTGGTTCACTTTCAAACCCGAGCAAAACACTTACTGTGATTCATACAACCCATCTTGGAAAAATCACCCAAACTTTAGGTGGAAACAAAACCAAAACAATTCTTCCAATCCACCTAATCGATTCCAATCAAACGGTTCATCCTCAAACAGTACATTTAACAATAATCCTTCCAACAAGTCCAACAATTTTGAGGGATTAATGTCCAATTTTATGCCATCTCAAGAAACTCATTTAACCAAGTTTGAAGCCGATTTTAACCAGCAACAAAATGAGTTGACCAATAAAATTGACAATCTGATAAAGGCTCTTAACAACCAAGGAATAACCCCAACGAGTAAAGTAATTAGAAGCACAAGTGAGGGAAGTGATGTTAAGGATCCTTCATCATCCAAGCATGTTCACTTTGTCAACGTCATTACTATTAAACCACCAAATAGGAGTAGTGAGGAAGATGATAGGACTAGGGTTGAAATTGAAAGTGATCCTAAGGAGGAAATTATGAATGATGACAAGGAGGAATTGGAGGAAGTAGATGATTATTACTTCAACAAGTTTCCCACAAAGGATGAACGTGCATACTATAAGTATCTATTAGAAGATCCTAAAACACCATATTGTGTAAGTTCACCAATCATAAAAGAGGGTGACCCATCTAACTTGAACATACCATGTTGTAACATAGGGCACGTACATGTTTGGAAGGCTTACAAGACCTTAGATCCCCCGTAAACATTATGATTAGGATCCATCACAATTGGGTAATGAATAAGCAACTTGGACCTAGGAAAGATCCTGACACGGGTAGGGTAAGTAATTTTGTGGGGAGAATTAAAGGAATGCACGTATATGTAGGAAACTTCACATATATCACCGATTTCTTGATTGTAGAATATATTCGTCCGGTGATTGATAGTTGTTTATCCCAAGTAATATTAGGAAAGCCATTTGTGGAGGCTTCTAAAATGACTAATGACCCATCACTAGGGATAGTTAGGTTTGCGGATGAAACAAACGAGATTGCTTACCAAATGCCATAAAAGATTGAGCAATTTCATCTTATGTCAAACCTAGAGAGGAACATAAGCAATTGGTTTACTATAGGAGTGATAAAGATAGAAAAGAGGAGTAGACTACGTGATGAATAAGATATTTGGCTTTTACAAAGAATGCTTACAATTAGGTTCAGAGTATAAAACCAAGATTGGAGATAGCATTGAGGACGTGACGGAGGATGGATTCACGTAATAGGGCATGACTTTGAGTCTAGCTGCAAAATAAAGAAAATCGCTTCTTATGAGGTAACCCAAGCTTTTAATTGTTTTCTTGTTTATTTTAGTTTATTTGATTTTAGATATATGCTTCATCTTTCTTTGTTTATTGTTCATGTCTCAAACAATTTGTGAAAATGCTTTATTTTGTCTTTAACTTTATCGTAATTACATATAAAGGTATTTTACAAAAAGATAAGTGTAGTGAAGATCAAATTTGTTTATAAGAAAAAATCGAACATGAACAATAACAAATAAGGATTAGCATATATTTATGTGTTTGTTTAGAGTCAAATGCTTGTATCGAGTCACAATGAATGTTATGCAGTTTTTCCAGGTTTTATTGCTCAAATTTTTCCACAAATTTTCCATAAACAAAACATAAACATTCTGTTAGATCATACCTGACGACGTCAGGCTTTACAACCCGATGGCGTCAGGCATTATATCTGCACAGTTCTAGATTTTGTTTTTATGCTGGAGTTCTTATATTTTTGGAAAAAATTCAGAATTTTAAATTTCCAGGAATCTGTAGACATTTATTTTGCAAACATTATATCTTACATTGCTTTATAGGATTTAATTTTTATTATATATATTGTTTATCGCCGACTTTATGTGAGGTTTCGTGTTTCGTTTCCTTAGTAAATTGCAAGTTATATTGGACAAGAAGATGAAATATACATAGGAAGTTAAGCTTATCATGTTTGTTTTCTTGGAGGAGGATTTAACCATGTTTCACATCGTTCATGCCGAGCAAATCAGGGAAGTACTAGTTTCTTTCTCTCTTTTATCATACTTTTATGTTTTTTAGGAACATTGGGGACAATGTTTGATTTAATTGTAGGAAGGATAAAATGGGATACCTTAGAAACTATAAGTCCACTTGATTTTTGTTTTGTTTTAAGGTAAATGTGTAATAAAACTAAGGAGGATACTTGCTAGGGCAATTTTAGCACCAATTTCTTTTTTTTTTCTTTTTTTCTTTTTTTTTACAACATATAGGAGTGAAACTTTAGTCTTAATGAGCGTCTCATGGATAGGAATTATATTACTAGCACAAAAAACCCTACCACTCAAAAAATTTCACTCAAATATGTGAGGTTCGCCTTTAGATTATTAGGAAAAAGCATTCACCTTTAATGCTTATGAGTGTACTGGTAGTATATAGATTCTAGAAATCACGTTTGTGATACATCCCGAGGCTGCTAGTGAGACTACATTCGTGTAGTTAGGATTTGCTAAATGATAAGAGGCATTAGGATAACCCTTGTTTTAAACCTGTTTTATAATTACATTGGCTTAATTGGTCAAGTAATTTTCCCACACCTTTGTGATATACTCATTGTTAGTACGCGATACCCCTAGTATATCCCTCATAGCCTATCTTTTTCGCAGTTCTCGTGATATTTCGGTGGATTCCGAAATATTAATGTAGAACATTGTTTAAAATCCACCCCCAAATGTACACCCATGTCGCCTTAGCCTACCTTGTATGCACTCACTTTAGTGCATTATTGTTACAACTTATATGTTTAAACTCTTTGTCAATTGTCTAATTTGTTACATGGTTGCTAAGTCGAGTCATATCTTGTAAATACAGTTTTGGGATGATTGGGACTCATGGGTAAAGTACTAGTGTTATGGAGTAAAAAGGGATGTCATTACCCCTTATATACGTTAATGTTTAAAGTACTCCAAGTGTTTTAATTTTCTTAATTCGGGTCATTAATTAGTTATGTAAAAGTTCATGTGGGGAGGATTCAAGATCCCTTTGATGTGTTATTTTGGATGGTAGGACAAGAGTGTATGAAAAAAAAATCAAAAAAAGAGAGAAAAAATATATATAAAAAAAATGAAAAAAAAAAGTAGAAAAAGAAAAGTGAAAAAACATACGGGCTACCATCCACGTCTTTTATTTATGTTTAAATCAGTATAGTGTCTTGAAAAATACAAAAAGAGTTAGTAGTTAGCAAGTTGAGTTGAGTCTTGGCTTAGCAACGCCTCATTGTACATGTAATTGACCAAGATAACTGACTTGCCACCGATAAAAATTCCTTTTATCCAACAAACCGTGTTTTCCATACCCTTACACCTTACGCTAGAACCCTTTAAAGGACCTCTTTGATAGTTTATCCTAGGTGTTTACGCCAAAGTGGTGGAGGTTTGATCAATTCTCAAGCCTATGGTAATCTATGTGCTATGACAAGTTGAGAGTGTTATATTTTTCCTTTTCTACATGTGTTATATAACTTTATACACGCGAGAGATGTTAGAATCCAAACACTTATTGTGAGGTGCTAGTAAATAATTTTCATGCTTACTTTGACTAACATGGAACAATTGTGTGTTGTAATTACTTTTATATTAATGTTAAATGACCCCTAACTTGTAAATTGACTAGAATGAAAGCTCGTTTGCTTGAGGACAAACAAATCCCAAGTGTAGGGATATTTGATAAGGATTTATTTGATACCTTTTTAAGGGGTCATTTAAGTCTAAAATCATGTAAAATGTGATCAAATATTGCCTCAAATCGTTTCTTTTTGTATTTTAGGTACTTGGGATGAGAATTATGGAATTTGACACTTTTTTGACAAATTTGGACACAAAAGAGAAGAAAACGACGAAGTCGCGAAAAGACCGTCAGAAAAGGAAGTCTGACGGCGTCACATTCTACCAAGTGACTCCATCCTGTACAACTCAAGATGGATTTCTAGTGTTAAATTAACAAGAGACGACTCAAAAAGATTTTGTGCATTTATAACCTGACTCCGTCATGTGTTACAAGATGGAGGGTGTCACGCTTTAAGTTAACAAGAGATGCCTCAGAAGAGTTTTACAAATGACGACCTCATATCCAGAGTTGACACCGTCAGAACGGCAATTTTCACAGACGAAACTCTAAAACACGGCGAGTTGACGGCGTCAAAAGCCATAACCTGACCCCGTCAGCCTTGTAAATCTATATATACTTTCGCTAATTTTCTGTATTAGTGTGACACTTTTTGGGTAAAAACCCTAGACGATTTTCAGAGATTATTTGAGGCTTTTTCATCCATGTTCAATTGAAGATAAGTTAAATGTTTAATCATTCAATATGTCTATGTGTTGTTTGATTACTTGTTTATCTTTTCTTCTGTACATGCTAGATTAAATCTTTTAGTGTTTGCTTAGATCTAATGAAACCTAGTTGTTGGTAATTGATTTGTTGTCTATTGTTTAGTTGATTGCTTCACGTTAGGCTAAGAAAACTGGCTGACTTCTTTTATGTAACTAGCTTGAACGTCTTAGAAAACGTAATCATAGAGTGCACTATTGGTTTTTCTCGTTGTATTTATTGCATGAATTGAGGTTAATGACCCTATAATTTCTTAATAAACTTTAAGGTTTTAGGTGAAATTTCACAGAGTTTGGGAATGTAGCACATCCCCACGACCGGTATTAAGGAATACAAGGCTTCAACTAAGACAAGGACGTGACAATTCAACAAATCAATAGGAGATAACTAGAGAGTAGTGAAATCTAAGTAAACACATTTGTCTTACCATAAGAGTTCACCACTTTATTTTTCTTGTTATTTTAATTTAAGTTTTATAAAAGCAGTTTTTTTTGTTAGTTGGATAGCAACTAATTCTGCCCTTCCCTTCAAAACCGAGATTTTATTTGCTTTCTAAAAAATATAAAAACAAAAAAAGAATCATCCCTCACCTCTAGACTTATCTTGACATACACTTCAACCTAATGACACAATTCCCCTAGAGAACGATCAATCCCACAGATTTACCTATACTACACTACAACAATCAAGTACATTTCCTGGAGGATTACAAGCTTCTCAAGATCTCTTGAGAAGTAAAACCTTTTGCGAAGGTCTTGCGATACTCACATCAATGCTCTATACTAATTCGTGCACTAATGTTTCGGAATAAAAACATAAATAAGATCCTTTTGGCCTTTTATCCTTTAATGTGTTTATCAACAAATTAAGCAAGACTAGCTTTTATTCCAACAAACTCATAAGACAATAAAGATTTTCATGCAATCATTTAGATAAAAATGCTAATACAAATGTTTACATCATTCCACACATTACTCCATAATACCAATCATAATAAACACAAGTAACAAACATAACTATCATAAAACTTATAGAAACAGTGATTCATTGCAAAAGAAATAAGATATACCTATCTTAGAGTTTACAAGAACTAGATTCATAGAACTATAGAACCACGCTCCTCCAATCGCCTAATATTACCTGTAAATAACTCCAAACTAGAACCAAACACTTGAGACTTTAACTCAATACTTCTCTAGACTTTTTCACAGGACTCTTAGTCTTTCGGGCAAGAAATTTAGTA
The DNA here is from genome assembly GCA_014162995.1 of Artemisia annua. Lineage (NCBI taxonomy): Eukaryota > Viridiplantae > Streptophyta > Magnoliopsida > Asterales > Asteraceae > Artemisia > Artemisia annua. The sequence continues at coordinate 321,485 of LBNU01005229.1, read as the reverse complement.
AGTAATAAGTTTGGTGTTAAGTCTGTTACCAAATAAAGATGTCACACCTAGTAATCTGGCCTAGGATCCATTATATAGTAAATAGGACACTTATTATTCAAGAAAAAACGTTCCTCAAGAGTTAATATCAAAAAATTATCGGACTCCAATGATTAAAGTGAAGTATAGCCTTCAATAAATGCGATTTTGGTAACTACAAATGAATCCAACCGATCGGCCTGTGTTCCAGCCGATCGGTTTCCCTATGTTCATCTCCTTCAGCCGAATCGGCTGCGATCGACTGGAGCCTCCTGTACTTACATTTATGCCTTTTTCTCGTTTTGGTTTATTGCATGCCTTTTCCTCGATCGTACCACTAAATTCTCCCATAGAACTTGATATTTTCTTGATATAGAAACATGGAAACATTGGTGCTTTCAAATCACTGAGTCCTTGCATGGTTTCCGACATTGCTTTAGTCTCGGGAATCTCTAAATGTGCATAACTTCTTCAATTCTTACATTTTCTTCATCTTTTCCTGTACCTAGCTACATTTACTTGCATACACACTTTTTCATGATTAAGTAACAAAAATATATAAATATAACCAAATATGATGCACAAAACTAACAATAACGCAACTAAAAACATGCTCATTTTGAGCGTTATCAAATCCCCCCACACTTAAGTTCTACTCGCCCTCGAGCAAGTCTAGCATTTAAAAAATTGATTTTAATAGTATTGATATCGTGATTCACAAAAGTCTAACAATTATTCCGAAAGGAACAACTATTAATTTTGAATTTATATGCGAAAACTTTTCAAAGAAAAAAAAATGAATCTCGAGCTTGGTAACATAACTAAATCCAAACTCAAATCTAACAAATCTAAATCCTAAACCCGTTTACAAACCAAACGGGCCTTTAAGAAGGTAACAACAATGAATTTAGATGGGTAGAATGCTATATGTTGAAAAGACTTTTAAACCACTACAAGAATATTGTAACTAAGAAAAAACGTCTCAATTAGCAAATTATCAGATATTTATATACACAGTCTCAAAGGCACTATCACAACGTGCTTGATCTTAATTATTGTAACATTCCAAGTTATGTTTGTTGTGAAGAATGAGAAAGTGTATTTAATTTCCAATTGTAATTAGCTTTAAGAGTTAATTGCATTTTTGGTCCCTATGGTATGGCTAAATTGCAGATTTGGTCCCTAAAACTTTGAAAGTGCACTAGACGTCCCCATTTTCAAGTTTTTGCTGCATGTTTGGTCCCTGGGCCCACCCGACGTTAGTGCTGCTCCGTTAGTCAACCCATGTGCGTTGCACACGAGGGTTTTTTTTTGTCTTTTCACCTACTAAAATCCATATATCCACAAAATCAATTTTATATAAAAGCACCCTACCCACAAAATATTTCCCCAAATCAAGCCCAATACCCGATTAAAAATAAACCCTAATCCTAATTATTTCCGTCACAAAAATGGTGTATTGTCGCTGCAATATTCGTGCAAGAATTCGCACATCATGGACTCCATTGAACCCTGGTCGTCGTTTTTACTGTGTGCCCCAAATATGTAAGCTGTCATTTGATTGGTTTTTTCATCTTTTTGAACAATGAATAATTCAAACATTTATTAAAAAGAACTTGTTTCACGTAGAGCCAGTGCACTCAAATTCGAAAACGGCGCCATGGGTGGGCAGTGTCATGGCTTGGGAATGGCGGCGTCATTGGAGGAGCCATGGAGGAATGGCGCGAATGAAAAGTGATGATACCCCACCCTATTAGTTTGTTTATTTTTAATAAAGTTTAAGTTAAAAAAATGAGAATTTAGGTGCTAAATAAGTGATCGTTGGTGTTCGTTAAGTCTTATTTCGCAAGAATCGTGATATTCATAGGGCTGGCTTCGATCCTTATTCTACGGTTAAGGATATTATTGATAATGATGCTTGGGCTTGGCCTTATGAATGGTTATCGAAATACCCTATATTGTTCTCTATTGCGGCTCCTACTCTTCTTCCTAATTATGTGGATCGTCTGGTTTGGAAAAAAAAATGATGGAACGGATAAAGAGTTTTCTGTAGCTACGGTTTGGGATTTATTAGAACAAGAGGTGATGAGATCGCATGGTTTAATGTCGTGTGGTTTTCCGAGTGTATCCCACGACATGCATTTCATTTGTGGCTTGTCATTAAACGTAAATTGAATACTCGATATATGCAGAAGCAATGGGATGTTAGTAGTAATACTAACTTAAACCTGCTTCAGTGTCCCTTGTGTCTCCCATCCTGATTCCCATGACCATCTTTTCTTTGAATGTGTTTTCTCTTTGCAGGTTTGGTCTCATTTAAATGTTTTTACTGCATTGTTCAATGCTTCGGTTCCCTCAATGCGATCGTGGATTCTATTATTCCTATGTCCAAGAAGAGATCGGCTAGGTGTGTTATTGCCAAGTTGGTGTTTGCAACTTCTACTTATTTCATATGGCAAGAACGGAACAACCAGCTTTTCAAGAATCAGGATAGGTCTAAAGATCAAGTAATTGATGTCATCAAGTATACTGTTCGTCTCAAGCTTCTTACATGTAGATTTAAAAGGACGACTCAAGTGGAGGCTTTCTTACATCTTTAGAAGTTGCCTAATTCTCTCATCCAGACTCTTAGCTGATGGATTGTCTATCTCATGATGTTTTGTTGGATGGTTGGTGTTCTTATAGGTATTTGGGTTCGAGTACGGATCGTTTGGAGGTGGACGGTTCTCTTTCGGAGTGCCAATTGAGAGCTGTTCTATTTTTTCCTTCTTCAAGGTTTTTCCCACTAGGTTTTTTCTTGGGAGGTTTTTTTAAGGAGGCAGTCTCAATTGGCTCATCTTTCTCCCTGTGCGAAATGGATGGATCGTTTTGGTGATTCGTGTTTTTTGAAGTGGTTCTTCCCCATTGGTTTTCTTGTTAAAATATATTGCTAGTTTGTGTTCGTTATGTGGCTTGTTACAAATGAACTAGTGATTAGTGGTTGTTCAAGCTTTCTCTTGAGGTTAATGTGGCATTTCAGTCACATTTCATTGTACTCAATTGTATTTATGTTTACTAGGGTAAATTACTTTTTACTATAAAAAAATAAATGTTGACAACATTAGATCATTACCAAAAACAAATATCAATACTCCGTATTAACACATACAAATTACAAACTCTTACAGTTTAAAAGTACAAAATGTAACAATATATCTCAAATAGTGAAAATAATTTAGAAAAAATATAAGATTCAAATTAACTTCGCCACAACACGCAAAATCCTAACCAATCATCAAACATATCATCCCCAATTACCAAAGACAATTTAGAACAAAGTAGGGTAAAAGTCATAAATACATAACGTACTTTCAATTTTGACTCATTATACATAATGTACTTTTTTTATTGTCAAAATGCTTAATTAAGTTTGTGTTTTTTGTCATTACGCATAACTAATAGGATTTGTTAAGGGTACTTTCGTCATTTCTTACGTCTTCATCTCCTACCTCCCCCCCTTTGCATTTCCGGCCACTTTCCGGCCACCAGAGCTCACACCGTCGACCACCAAATATAACCGCCACCACCACCTTACTCCTCTCAACCTCCCCGTCATTTCTACATAACACACGCGCCTTGTAGCTCCATCTAACACCACGAATACATCACCACCGCCGCGTATATCACTACCACCATCATCCATCTTTGTCGATCTATTGATTCCCAGGTCCAAGAAGGTAAGAACCACCGTCCGTGACCTCGTACCGATGGTGGGGAATGCTTAACTCGTGTGAACGAGTCTTAAATGAATCAAACAAGGGTTTTGGGTTTTTAGTTTGGTACTAAATGTAGTTTGAGGTATTTGTATGTTGTGGGTGTGTGTGGATGTATGTATATGTGNTTTTTACTATAAAAAAATAAATGTTGACAACATTAGATCATTACCAAAAACAAATATCAATACTCCGTATTAACACATACAAATTACAAACTCTTACAGTTTAAAAGTACAAAATGTAACAATATATCTCAAATAGTGAAAATAATTTAGAAAAAAATATAAGATTCAAATAAACTTCGCCACAACACGCAAAATCCTAACCAATCATCAAACATATCATCCCCAATTACCAAAGACAATTTAGAACAAAATAGGGTAAAAGTCATAAATACATAACGTACTTTCAATTTTGACTCACTATACATAATGTACTTTTTTTATTGTCAAAATGCTTAATTAAGTTTGTGTTTTTTTGTCATTACGCATAACTAATACGATTTGTTAAGGGTACTTTCGTCATTTCTTACGTCTTCATCTCCTACCTCCCCCCCCTTTGCATTTCCGGCCACCAGAGCTCACACCGTCGACCACCAAATATAACCGCCACCACCACCTTACTCCTCTCAACCTCCCCGTCATTTCTACATAACACACGCGCCTTGTAGCTCCCTCTAGCACCACGAATACATCACCACCGCCGCGTATATCACCACCACCATCATCCATCTTTGTCGATCTATTGATTCCCGTGTCCAAGAAGGTAAGAACCACCGTCCGTGACCTCGTACCGATGGTGGGGAATGCTTAACTCGTGTGAACGAGTCTTAAATGAATCAAACAAGGGTTTTGGGTTTTTAGTTTGGTACTAAATGTAGTTTGAGGTATTTGTATGTTGTGGGTGTGTGTGGATGTATGTATCTGTGTGTTAAAAATGTTTGTGTTTTGTATTTTTTTTTTTGGTAAGTTAGGATTTTTTATGGAGGGTATGAATACTTGGTGCTCCATGGTATTTTGGATTTGGGAGTTAGGTTACTGCATTGGGTTTTTCTCTGGTCCATTGTCTTAGAAACTCATCATTGGCTTTGGTGGAAGGTAATCTCCTTTCATGTTTTCATTAAGCCACTGATTAAAAATATATTACATTCTTTTAGATATTTTGTGGTTCCTTACATGTGATGCTTATTTCGCTAGATTGTTTTAAAATTCAACCAAATGAACAAGTATTGAATATTGATTTGTATCTGTTTCGAATTTTCAAGGAACTTTAACTTGGACATTTTGCCAAACTTCATCACTTGTATATAACCCAGCAACATTTGGTGTTCCATCGTCATACATCTTGGGGAGTTCAGCTTCTGGTGGTTAGTAAGATTTCCATTATTGGTTTTAAAAATCATGACTTTTTAAGTTTCTCTAGTGTATAATGATATTGAGTTAGGATTGGATTTTGTTGTGGTTTGGTCTCGAGTTGGCAGCCGTGACTCGAAAGGAGCATTTTTAAAAATGCAGAACTCATGAAGCATTTTTAACTGGAATTTTCATTTTTTTGTGATGATGATGATCCAAGGGCATTTAAGTCAATTTGCATAATAAAGAACCATTTGTTATGCGTAATGACAAAAAACACAAACTTAATTAAGCATTTTGACAATAAAAAAAGTACATTATGTATAATGAGTCAAAATTGAAAGTACGTTATGTATTTATGACTTTTACCTAACAAAATATCATACATAAATTAGCTCCCTCACAACACGCAGCAGCCTAGTTTTAAACAAATGAAAAGCATTCAAACATTTGAGCGCCCATGGAAATGCTCGTACCCCAAAATTCAAACAAACGAAAAGCATTCAAGCCCAAAACATTTGGGAACCCGGGAAACGAAAACTCAAACCATTCCCGCCCACACAAAATTCGCCACGCTGGCAATCCATATGCCACCCTTTTCCACCAATCACAAAGCACCACTCCCCCTTATAAATACCAAACCCAACCCGCTCAGCAAAACACATCATTCATCACTCACTCATTGAGAAAAGCAAAGCAAATTAGGGTTTTTGAGATCTAAAAAAAAGGGTTAAGAAAATGGGTGGGAAATCAGTGGAAGACATGAAGAAGGGAGGAAGAGGGAAGACGAAATCGTCAGCGAAGTCGGTATCAAGATCTTCAAAAGCAGGGCTTCAGTTTCCAGTTGGAAGAATTGCAAGGTTTTTAAAACAAGGCAAATATGCTCAGCGTGTTGGTGCTGGTGCTCCTGTTTATCTCTCTGCTGTTCTTGAATATCTTGCTGCTGAGGTACTTAACCTTTTTAATCTATTTGGGTTTTTTTATATTTCACCCTAAAATATGTTTTTTTATTTGTTGTAATTAAATCTTTATAATTATTAGGGTTGATAGTGATAATATAAAAAGGGCAGGGTTATAATTTCACTTTAATGGGTTTTTTTACTACTTAATTTATTTATTTTTATTGGGTAGCTGGTTTTTTAATAATCTAATTGGGTTTTTTATACCTGTAAAATATGTTTTTTATTTGTTTTAATAAAATGTTTAATAATTATTAGGGTTTATAAAATGTTGTAAGAATTATTTTTAAGAATGTGTTTATGTTGTTTAAAAAAAAAAAAAATAGGTATTGGAATTAGCTGGAAATGCAGCAAGGGACAACAAGAAGACAAGAATAGTACCAAGGCACATCCAGCTAGCAGTGAGGAATGACGAGGAGCTCAGCAAGTTGTTGGGATCAGTGACGATTGCGAATGGTGGTGTTTTGCCCAACATTCATTCGACTTTGTTGCCAAAGAAGGCTGGTAAGGACAAGGGTGATATCGGCTCTGCTTCACAAGAGTTTTAGGGTCAATGATTTGTTACTAGTTGTTGTTTTAGGGAAATGGTCTTGTTTAATGCTTTTTGTAAGATATGATGTTTGTTTTATCAATCAATCAATGGGAATTAAGTGGTCATGCTTTGATGTTGATTTTGAATATTTTGATTGCATTATATCATCTTTTTCATACATGAACTGTCAATTTGAAAATGGGTTGTAGATCTGTCAATCGAAATTGTCTACTTTGAAATTGAGTAATCAGAATGCTTAATTTACAATGTGCCTTAAAGCTCAAGTAATACATCTTTGGTTTAGCTTAAGAGAGGCATGTTACATCAAAACACATCTTTGTCTTGTACTTGTTTATGATGCTAGTTGCAGCTGACAATATATGTGTTTGAGTCTGTTGATTGAGTTTGACCTTGGTCTGATGTTGTGTAGTCAAGTTTGAGTTATATCAGATTGTTTGCAGTCGCTGCAGGGGTAACCTTTGAGTGTGAAATTTTGTTCCATTGAAGAAAGTATCAACATTAAACTTGGTTCCTAAATACAACCTAATCTGACATGTAACAAAATGTCTTAAATTTGTTTTGCAATCTGCACACTTGAACTCTGGTTATGTCAAGTACAAACATGATGTCTCAATGCAATTTCCTATTGTGCCATGACCTCAACTAATGCTGCTCTAGCTTCACCATGACAAGGTTATATCAGGAGTGTCTTCAGTACAGCCCATCTCATCATAGTGTCATCTTGTCAGTGTTTTTAATGCTTAAGATCTGAAATATGACACAAAGATACAAGAAATGAAACTTGTTTTAGTTGGATTAAATATAAGAGTTAAGTTAACAAGTCTTTGTTCAGATAAGTTATATGAAAAGCTTGAAAATTTGAATAGTAAGATGTTAAGTGAAGGGTATGTACTGGATATGAGATTTGCTCTTCATAATGTTGACAATTCTGAAATGATAATGATACTTAATTCTCATAGCAAGAAACTTGATATTGCATTTGGGTTGTTATATGTTCCTGAGAGTTTTCCCATAAGAGGGGTGAAAAACCTCAGGGTTTGTGGGGATTCTCATACTGCTACGAAGTTTATTTCCAAGATAACAAATAGAGAAATACTTGTAAGAGACGCTGTTAGGTTTCATTTATTCAAAGAAGGAAAGTGACAGTGGCGGAACTAGGATTTCAAAATAGGGTATGCACTTTTGCTCGAATGGTCCTCGTAGGGTCCTCGAAGGGTCCTTGAAGGGTATGCACCCTATGTTTTTTACACTACCCGTCGAATTTTAGGGTATGCACGTGCATACCCGTGCTATAAGCTAGGTCCGCCCCTGGAAAGTGAGCAGAAGACGTAGATCTTTGTCATGATGGATGTAAGTTTACTTGTGTAATTTGCTGTGTTATTATGATGCTTGCGTTCTTTTTGGTTATCAATTTTCTTATCCTATTTGCAGAGTTTGTATATGGGATGCTGCCACATATCTGCTGATACTCAGGTAACTCAGCATACTTGACTGGTCTATGGATATGTGTAACTGGGCATTACAACCAAACAATTCAAAGGTTAGTCATATTCATGATGAGCTGATTAGTGAATGCCAACGGGTCGTTTCATTTTTGACTCATTTTTTCCTACTTCTGTAAGGAAAAACAGAGTAATTTTTGTTTGTTTGCAAGGCAATAACTTTATTAACACAAAATCAAACTAGATACACCACAGACCCCTGTAGGGACATCCCCCCATGAGAAGGCAACCACACATAAATAGACCCTCACATATAAATACATCACAAGCTAAAATACTACCAGATTGGTGGAGACCAACATCCATGACACGAGTTATGTGCAAGGAACAAGACAACTGCAAAGTAAAAAGATGACAAAGCTATTATACCACATATCATCCAACCTCAGTATACAATACCCACACTCTGCATTAACCATCAGTACCACCAACCACCCTCCTGTTTCTCACAACACCACATTCTGTTGGTCTTGCCAACCACTTTTCCCATAGAATTTTGCATCACTTAGCCCTCCTGCATATCCACTCAAAAGTCTTTAGTTGAATTTCATTGAAGAGTCTTAAGCTGTTCTCGGACTTCCCTTTAAATACCCGATTATTCCTATTCTTCCAGACAAAATAGCTATCCACCCATATAGTCGTTTGCCACAATAACTGCTCCTCCTTTCCCATCGAACTCCCCTCTTTATGACACAAAAACTCCTTTACCGTGAACACATCAGTTGAGCCAACACCCCACCATGCAAAAATCATATCCCAAACATTAATTGCATTTTCACATAACCCCAAACAATGGTCAAGTGATTCCACTACATTATCACAACCCGGGCAAAGAAGAGTATCAAGATCAATACCTTTTTATTGAGCTCTACATGCACAGGAAGTCTCCCATTTAAAGCCCGCCACAGGAACACGTTGACTTTTCTAGGCACAAGGTTGTTCCATAACATCTTGTTTACATCCGCCACACCCATCATCTGCCTCTGCTCTATCCACCTACTAGAAAAATACCCTTTGCATCCAACTTCCACAGCCATATGTCTCCTGGTCTTATTTTTTCGTGGGCTTGGTTGAGGCCACTGAGATCAGAAGCTGAAAGACATGAGCTTTCTGAATTGATTAGCCTTCTGTCTAGCCTATACTTAACCTCTGAAAATGATTACTGGGAATGTACCATTAGTGACAATAGAGTCTTCTCAGTCAAAAGTATGCGATCATACATCTCCAACCTTCACTACACCGCAAACCCGCAACCGTATAGGTGGAACAAAGCTTTACCCATCAAAATAAACATTTCCTCTTGGAGAATCCTTAATGAAAGACTACCAACCCGGTCCAACCTAGACCAAAGAGGCATTGATCTTCACTCGACACGTTGCCCCGTCTGTGACAATGACATTGAAACAGAAGTTCATCTCTTCATCTCCTGTGAAATAGCCATAGATACTTGGTCTAAAGTGTTAACGTGGTGGAAAATTCAAAATATCACGATAACAACTCTTTTAGATGCTCTTACCCTTGCGGATAGAGCCAATCTGCCGAGCCACAATGTTTCCCTCTTTGACGCGGTAGTCCAATCAACTTTCTGGTTCCTGTGGAAATTTAGGAATGACATGGTATTCTCGCTTAAACGGCTCTCGAGGGATCTCATTCTCAATGACATCAAGCTCGCTTCCTTCAATTGGGTATCTTCTAGAGTTAGAAAGGGTAGGCTTAATTGGACTGATTGGTTGTTAACCCATGTAATACTCCATGTAACTGATTGTTCTGGCTTCTAGCATCTTGCTGGTTTGCTTTTGTTATTTATATAATATCTCTGCTGTTCAAAAAAAATGTCTTTACTGAATTGGTTAAGCCTAACACTGGCTAGAGTCGCTTCAAGTTCTTCCAATTCCCCACCAGTTCCACCTCTAGGAACTCTAGACCACTCCCAACACCATTTCCACTCCCCATTAACCCATCTTCCTCTTTGTCCCACCTTTGCTTCGTTGTTGCTTTCTATCCTATACAATCTAGCAAAATGATCACAGAAAGCCACATCCCCTACTCACTTATCTTTCCAAAATGACGTATATAACCCATCCCCAATCTTTTTAGCAAATTGATTTACAAAACCCCCATCTAACCCATCCAACTCCTTCCCAACGTGGATAATATCGGCCCACACAACTCCCCAACTAACCGAGTCCCCCCCTACACTACCCCACCCGCCATCTTTACCATATATACCTTTTATAACTCTACACCAGAGAGTGTCACTTTCTACTCTAAGCCTCCACTACCACATTCCTAGTAGCGCCTGATTTTTAACTTTTAAAGACCCTAAGCCTCCCATCCCCGAAAGAAGAAATTACCCTATCCCATTTAACCCAAGTAATTTTTGTTTTGCTTTATTTCTCTGAGTTTTGAGGTTATTATTTTGAGTGGTGATAAAATTATGTGTGTGTGTTTTTAACAGGTGTAGGAATTAGCTGGAAATGCAGCAAGGGGCAACATGACAAGAATAGTACCAAGGCACATTTAGCTAGCAGTGAGGAACGACGAGGAGCTAAGTAAGTTGTTGGGATCAGTGACGATTGTGAATGGTGGTGTTTTGCCCAGCGTTCATTCTACTTTGTTGCCGAAGAAGGCTGGTAAAGAGAAGGGTGATATCGGGTCCGCTTCACAAGAGTTTTAGGTGGGAGGGTTAGTTCTTATGTTTGTTGTTTAGGGAAATGTTTCGGTTGAATGAGTTACAATATGGTGTTGATTTTGGTTTAATTTGAATTGCATTATATATATATATATATATATATATATATATATATAATATAATAGTATAGACTATAAGGTATATAGTATTATACTATAGTAGTGTATAGTAACCATATATAAGTATGGAGTAATAATATATATATATCATATTTTGTCTCAGTTTGGACTTCTGGGCAATTGACGTTGAGATGACTTAGCATTTTTGTTTTATTTGATGGAAATGTTTGATTTAGAATGTGTCTATTAAGCTCAAGTTGTATATCATAAGTACATCTTCATGTTTTACTTGTTTATAATTCAAGTTGCGGATAATTTTGATTTATTTCAAGCTGTAATTATTGCTGTAGTACAATGTTAATATTTATTTTTTATATCTTGAATTATTCTCAAGCTTGCGTTATGAATGCGTGTGCGACTATTAATTTGAGTTTCATCTTGGTCTGATGTGGTGCAGTCAAGCTGTATTTATCTCAGGTGCTTGCAGTTCTCAATAGGTACAAAGTTTAGTTCCTTTCAAAATTGTAAGTTGACCTTTCTGTGTGAAATTTTGTTGGTGATTCATATGTTGCTGACCGTGTTTACAATCAATTAAGTTGTTCCATTGAAGAAATTATCAACATAGTCATATTAGATACATAAACATGTTCCAAAAGACCAAAACACAACCTAATCTGACATGTTACAAAATGTCATAACTTGTTATTTTACCATCTGTACACTTGAGCTCTGGGATTATGGTAATGTCAAGTAACAGCATGTTTTAGCTGTAACAAAAGGGAGATTCTCAGATGCAGATATCTTAATTGAGAGCATCTAATTTCAAACAACTGATTTACTTGCAAGATAACCTTGAAACAAAAAATACATGCTGTACAAAGTCTGAGATATTTAAATGTCTAGATGATTTAAATTAGTTTCTATCATATCAATGCAATTTCCTATTGATCTTCCTTGTGCCATGGCCTCAACTAATGCTGCTCTAGCTTCACCATGACGACGCAATATCAGGAGTGTGTTCAGTACAGCCCATCTCATCACAGTGTGAGCTTCATCTTCCGTGAATTGCAACCACTTTAGCACTATGTCCAACTGTTTTATTATGATGTAAATTCAGTAATGAGTAATCCTGGGTGCGATAGTTAGGGAAAACAATATATGTGACGATATTGGTGTGTCAATTTTAAACAGTTCAGGTAAAGTTCAGTTAACTAGGGGCGTCAAAATAGGTAGGGTCAAACACTTCGAGTAATGGTCAAAACAAATTACAGTCGTTTTTCATAAGAACTTAGTTGACCAAAACACATTTTGCCAAAAGTTTTGAACGACAATCCACATGACGTGTTTCCTTTGAACACTATTTTGAATAATTTCTAACAAAAACTATATCAGCATGATTTTAGAGTTTTAATCATCCAAATTATACTTTGGGTAGTTTTGACCCCTACAACATGTTTCCTTTTAAGCCTTTTTTCTTGTTGCACTAATTTGAGATAAAATCAGAAGCCACGTCAATCCATTATAAGTAAACTGGTGGGAATTGGCAACTCTAGAAGAAAATAAAAAAGTAACATGAAGAACATACTTTCTCCACATCCTCATGATGTCCTTTTGAATATCCAAACACCAGATGCTCTGCTACTAAGCCTCCAACAATCACGCACGCAAACTTGCATAGAAGCTAAGAAAAATGAAAACCCAAGATAAGCTAGATGATGGAATTAAAAAAGGACAAAAGAAACAGTGCAGAAACGCAAATCTAAGTTGATATTAAACAGTAAATTCTTGGCATGCGATACAGGTCCAGCGACATTCTTTTTAGTGTAGGTCTTATAAAATATCCAAGAATTTTTTCCCCACATTTTAGATAATAATCAGTAAGATCTTCTAGTTTAAAGTGAGCGTTCAGATGCATAGACGTTCGCTATACTCTTGGGCAAGTGAAGCGGACAAAGTTGGTGTTTTTGGCATCTATAATTGAATTTTGTTACCTATTAGACGCGGAAAGATAGTTCTATGGACTTATAAACATTTGTATTAGAAATTGTGTGACCTGAGCTGAGAATGTATTATCTTTTTTGTTTATGAGAAAGTGGTTGGCATTGCTTTCTACATCTGACTCTATTCATCAAGTATGAGTGCATTTTGGAGACCAGGTTGCACATATCTTTGATGAAATTGACCATACTAATACCAGATTGAGCATGTTCATTGTGTATGCTCATAAACATATAGGAAATATAAGAGATTACCAATTTACCATCATATCATTTGCTTATGAGATTATATGTTTTCGTTCAACTTTCCAAACACTTTAACAGTAAAACTTTAGTTAGTGATTCAAATTTCAATCATGCAGTCTGAGGTTCATTTTGTACAAACAAGAATAAACATACTCAGTCGAGGAACAAGTAAATGTAGGCTTTCAGGTGGTGTATCTGGTTCTATTTCTTAATATTGATTTATTTCAGCAAGTTTTCATCCTAGCACAGATACAGACATATGCTTTAAATGGCAAAGCACTAATGGAAATGTTAGAATGCTTATTGAGGCTTCTATTTATAAGGGAAGGGATATCCCAGTCGTACCTCACGATTGCCAAAATTCTCAGATCAGTAAAGTTAAAAGAGGAAACAAAAGAAACACTTGAAAAACTTAAAGAGGATAAGAAACTGACCGTGGAAGACAACTTGCTTCTATTGGCCTGTATACATTATGAAACAGGGTATTTTTAGAGGCCTTTATGATGATAAACTCAACTAACAAAGGCATGCCTGAATATAAATGATTAGATAGAAAAACATACCCGAGAACCTGGCTTTACTTTATGCAATTGTTTCTCTGATACCACTACATCTTCTAACTGCATAACAATAGTAGTTTTTGGTAGAGACGGAAATGTTTTACTATATTGGAAGAATGATTGAATGTAATGACTACAAGCTATAACTAGTACAACACCAAGTGAGAGGTGTACTGCCTTTCAAGTTAACAAAATGACTCGTATTATATGCAACGTTAAAATAATCATGTGAATGGTTTCTCCTATAAAACAACATCCTGTGTACCAACTAAAGGCCCAGATAAGCAACAAAAATACAAAATAAGGCACACTTATTATCTGAATGAGAGGTAAACTTTGGTCATCGAGTAGTCAAACCAGAAAATGTCTGGTCAAATCCCAAGACGTAGTAGGAGAATAAGCGACCACTAACAGCTACTATATGAAGATATTTCAATCATATCCACAGAAAGAGAAGATGCAAACACTTGTAAAATTTCTTTCTTTCAAGGGGTGTTAAGTTAAAGAATATTGCTGTTACCTCTGTCAAAAACTCAAAGCCAACAAACTTTACACTTGCATCAACGACTTCATCTTGCTTTACATCTTCCATGCAACATTTGTACTGTTTTGGTAAAACACCGAGCAAGTAGCCAACTAAAAAATGACCTGCTTCATGCTCCATCACTTGTCTTCAACTTTCAAACATATCATTAGGAATATATATATATATATAGACACAGTTGTTGAAACTTAAAACCAGGAAAAGCATAGGCCTGATGTTGATGCATGTTAAAGAAATGAAATAAAGTCGCAAACAAATGATGACTACGTTAATATCTTCTTAGAAGGTTTGGACATTGGCACAACAAACCAAGATAATGCCACGTAACCAATTTGCTTATCGTTGATATTTGACCAATTTGGGCTATTTGTATCTGCCATTATACCCAGAATCGTCCTCCAAAATGAAAATCTCATCATAACTCAAATTTCACTTGGAGCATTAAAATGGCAAAATTTGGTTGACTTTCGATTCCTCCATTATATCTATCTTAGTGGCTTCAATGTTTTAATCATCATTACTAACGATTAACGTGTAACATTATTGCTGATTCTCAAATTTAAAATCTTGTTGCTGGAATTGTTTAAAAACCCTTATAGCAATGAAGAAGTGGTTGGATGCATAAAACTTTCAACGACCTATAGAAACCAACTATCAAAATTAGCCGCAGCTAAATAGAATCCTAGCTGAATTGGCAAGGATAGTTACTAGCATTAAAAGCTACTCATGTATTCAATTTAAAAAGTAAGAGATATGGTATGGCAATTATCGCATCAGAAGAATATCTTACTTGCGGTCAACTATATCATCTTCAAGGTATAAATCATTGTCTTCACTAGTCACAGAACTCTGCGGTCCAAATAATGAAACCCATTAGATAACAAGTTAACTTGATTTATTTATTATTCAATCCAGCAAATTTCTATGCTGAACAATTAGGAGTACCCCCGGTCAAGCATAGAAGAGATAATAATATAGTGCAAAGCTTCATAAGAAAAACATGAACTTCACCAACTCTTGCAAATGTACTTGGAACTTGACAGTTGACAGACAAACCAATGAACCCAATTTAGAGGGTGTTTGGGTTGCTTATTTTTTCAGTTTATCGGCTTATTTCATTTTTTAGAAAGCCAATAAGCACCTTGAAGGGTTTTGAATGGAGAAAACAGCGTATGCTTCTTTGCTAATTCTGGGCTGAAATAAGCATTTACTGACTGTGCTTATTACAAACAGCTGAAAAAGAAGCATAACATATAGAAACTAAGCAATCCCAATGAACAACAATGCCAAAAGAAACATCTCAAAGTTCCAGGCATAGGCATTGCGAATATACTATATAGTTTTAAGTTTTAGAGCGTCGGACTGAGAAAGAGGGTCAAGCATTGTTGTGCAAAGCAAAACCAGTTGGTAAAATAGTATATGATGTAAAAACCATGAATCACTACAGAGCATAAAACGAAAATGGAAAGTTGTTGATTCTTAACTAGGAGGAGTTCCTTAAATAATGTTGAGGATAAACAATCATGTGCGTTATAGATGATAAGGAAGGAAGTACCTGTGATTTGAGGGTAGTCTGAATTGAAAAGAGGATTGAGTCGAGTAAAGACTGAAGAGCTGATGTTTCTGTAACACTCAGATTTAATAATTTTAATTCCTCTACTGAGGACACTCTTCGGGGCACCTATCAATGTATAAATGGACATTTTACTTATTACAGAATTAATTAAAATGGGTTGTAAAAACAATTATCCTACCTGTTTGGCAGCAGAGAAGCCACGGAGAGCAGAAGCATTTTGTTTAACTAAATTAACTGCCAATTTCAAGTTGCCTTTCGCCAGCTCTCTGTCCACTCTTCTTAAAGCTGCAGCACGACGCCGTTTTACAACACCACCACCCTCCTCACCAACTGCAACTCTACTTGGACACGACAAATTCATCATTCTAACATCATTTTATCTCTTTTTCAACTCCCGATTATATCCAGCTTTTCCTTCTTGTGCTTTATTAGTTACATCTCTTGTCCCTCTAGTTATCAGTTTTTGACCGTTTGGTACGTTACACTATGTTCTAAAAAAAAAAAAAAAGTGAAAGTAAAGTATACTAAGAGGGAGTAAAGAAATGAAAAAAATGTAAAGTTGTTTTTCATCTCAAAAATGGTGTGAAAGTTTTTAATGCAAAATCCTATCACTTTCACTACTTTACTTCTCAACTAAAACTTGAGAACACAACAAACATCACTTTTATTTACTTTACCTCGTATTACTCAACTTGAGAACACAATGTTAGATTTTGCTTTTAACCCCCTCACGTCTATTATCTTGCTCCTAACCTCTTTTTGTAACAATTCATCAAAACTTATAATAAAACCCAATCAAATCTTCTCTAACACCCCGTCAGAAAAACGAATGCAAGCACAAGACTTTACTGTTAAAACAGTTTGACAAAATTCCCCCATTGCTTAGAAAATAAAAAGTGTATAACGTAAAGACCTCCATGATAGCAATAGATCCAAAATCAAATAATAAACAATTTATAATGTAGATGTGGTATGCTAGTCCTCAAGATGGTCAAGTATGAGCTCCTACACACTCTTCACTCATACCCCAGCTTACCTTTAATACCTGCCGCGAAGAAAAGAATGCAGCTAAGTTAAATATCTTAGTGAACATATATAAAAAAAACAAATATAATAGTATGCACAAATAAATGGAACGAAATCGAAATAATCTGGTCAACAAAGATGCCAAATTTCATAAGAATCAAATGAAATGAGTAATTAAATGAATCATATAGGTAATGCCCCACGAGGTCAAAACACATGTCTAGCGCATTCCACATGCTTAGACCAAATAATAAAATCCATACCATATCAAATTGTACATGGGAGTTGCACACTCCAGATGTACCGAAACCAAATGTGGGACGGGGTATTGGCACCACACAACCATCCACTAAATCAAAATAGCCTAGGATGCATCCATACGCCTCCCCCTCTAAAATCAAATCAAATATGGCCAAGTAAGGACGCTGTGGACTAATCACACCGCCAAAAATATTTTCATGCCATTGGTGCCTCAATGACCCGACTATGGTACCTCCATGGCTAGTTAATAGCTCAGGCATCAGATGAAATCAAAGGGTTCATATAGCATATCGAAACAAACATAATATCTCAACAGAAGGTCATGTCTAAATAAATGAATAAATTCATGCAATGTCAGATGAAACATAACGAATTCAAAATGATTCTAGTGTAGTTATCAAATGGCTAGTAAACGAATATAGAGTCAAAGGATAACCAACATATATAGTGATTTATTTTACCAGGGTGGAAGTTCCCTTTTACCCAAAAAAAACATATATAGTGATTACAAAGTGCAAACAGATACAAATCAAATGTCACAAGAATCCTTAATGAAGAAGGATAGATATTTGTACCAATAAGGAAATGCAAATGAAAGAACCAAAAAATGTACCAGTTACCAAAGAAGCATATATCAAAGAAACAATACGTATCAAGAACGAAAGAATCAAGGAAACTAACTAATAGCCAAATGAAGATATCAATGCAAATGAAAGAACTAGTGGATCATAGTAATAGTAAAGTGATTAGTCTCATGAAGTAGATATCAACGGAAATGAAAGAACTAATGAATCATAAGAATAGTAAAGAGAAGTAGGTCAATGATATTCGTACTAATATGTTGCGCACACAGAATGATTAAAATGAGAGATTAGATATCCATACGAAAAAAGGATGCTTAAAAGAAATACAAGTGATCCATACTAATAATCAACGCAAACAGAAGAACCAATAAATCATAACAATAGTAAAGAGAAGAGGTGATGAATATCCGTACTAATATTTACAAACAAAGAATGCTTAAAAGGAGATATTAAATATCCGTACCTTAAACAATTCAACGTGTCACACCCCCAAAAAATGGTTTGCAGCGGAAAGTAATGTTCTTGGGGTGCAACTCAATTGGTACCACAACACAAGCGCAAAGAACGGTTTCATCTCATTCATTTAGAATAAAATAGTTTAACAAAAATGTTGAATTACATTGTTAAAAGTAGTGCGGAATTAGGCCCTCAAAACTTATAGTTTAAAACGGTCCCCAAATGAATATCATAGTCTTCTATGACCATGCCATGCCCTGCCAAAACCTCCTGTAGAAGGCGGCTAGTGTTCGGCCTTGTTTTCCTGTCAATTTCATATCCATGTGTACGCATCAAAGTTCACTGTGAGTCAAGCCCCCACTTTTACTTATGTTTAAATTACTTACAATCTTCTTTGGGGAGATAATGCTCAATTACTATGTTTTCAATTTATTATTCCATTTCAAATCAAAAACGAGGGAGAATACATGAAAATCATTCATTTTTCATACGGCCAAAGTATTAAATTTCCAAGTACATTACTTAAGTTACCGCATTTGCGCATGTTTAAGTCCGCCATACAATCATGGACCGTTAATTATGCTTAAGCGAGAGTGAGTGATAGATCTTATTGAGGAGTGACGCCCCTCCATCCCCGTGTTGGTTAAACCCAACAGTCAAGCGGATGGCATTTCATTTACATATACATTAGATGCCTCGCAAAAAACACTCTGGAGGGGGGCATTTCATGCAGTCAAGCTTCGGGGTCATGAGCTTAAGGTTTATTGTACTATTTTTTCCGTGACTTTTTGTCATGCACATTATACTGTGGTTACCAGTAAAAGTATTTCATTTACCTACATCAAATCACATTTTGTCGGTGGTTGTAAACACACAGGTTTTGCA